>RJWM01025975.1:0-28655 GCA_004363535.1 Dasyprocta punctata | reverse complement strand
AAAAAAAAAAAAAAAAAAAAAAAAAAAAAAGCTAAAGGACATTAGGACAATGATGTGTCAACAACTAAGGAGTAGCAAGAAAATAAATAAAAAGCTATAAAAAAGGACAACATAGGAATTCTGAACAAAAAGTACAACAGCTAAACTATAATTCACTAGAAGGCTGGGCATAGTGGTGTGTCCATGGTCCCAACTACTTGGGAGGCTGGGGCAGGAGAACTGCCCATTCAGTCAGCCTAGGCAACATGGTGAAATCCTGTTTCAAAACACAAACAACAGCCAGTCCTGGTGGCGCACGCCTTTAATTCCAGCACTTGGGAGGCTGAGGTAGGAGGAGCGTTGTGAGTTCGAGGTCGCCTGCGCGCACAAGGCCGGCCTGAGCTACATAGTGAGACCCTACCTCAAAAAATCAGGGCTGGGAGTTTGGCTCAGTGGCTTAAGCGCCTGCCCTGGCAGGCGGGAAGTTGTGAGTTCAATCCCTGGTGCCGCCAAAAAAACAAAAAAACAAAAAAAAAACACAAAAAACCCACAAACAGCAGCAACAAAAAACAAACCCATTCACTAGAGAGGTTTAACAGCAGATCTCAGGAGACAGAAGAAAGAAACAGCTAACATGAAGGCAGGACAATTCAAAGTACTCATGGAAAGGGTTAGAAAAGAAAAATGAACAGAGCACAGGAACACACTGCAACATCACAGTAACCAAAATCCAAATCAAACTGATATGTGCATTGCCACATAGACTTAGCACTTTTTATAGCAACAGCATTTAAAATCTACTGTCTTAGCAATTTTCAAGTGTGTGCTGCTGATATGGACACTAAACAATATACTCTTAAACACCTGATGGGTAAAGAGAGGAAATCACTAAAGAAAGAAAAATATACTTTGAACCAAGTATAGTAGTACAAGCCTGTAATCCCAAATCTAAGCACTCAGGAGGCTGAGACAGGAGGATCACTGTGAGTTTAAGGCCAACCTGGGTTACATAGTGCGATCAAGGCCAAACTGAACTATATAATGAGACCCTATCTAAAAATAAATAAGTAAATAAATAAATAAAAAGCTAGGCATAGTGGTACACACCTATAATCCCAGCACTCTGGGAGGCTGTGCTAGGGAGATCAAAAGTTCAAAACCAATCCAGGCAATTTAGTGACTTAGTGAGACCCTCTATCAAAACGTAAAATAATACTAATAATACTCAAAAGGGCTTCGGGTGTAACTAGCTCGGTGGTACAGTATTTGCCTCATATACACAAAGCCATGAGACTAATCCCCAACATCACCACCAAAAAAAAAAAAGTGAAAACAAGGAGCAGGGGTGGCTAAGGGTTCCCTCAGTAACAGAGCACTCACCTAGCATGCACAAGCCCTGAATTCAATCCCCAGAACCATAAACACAATAAAGTTGCACATAATTTCAATGTGGCCAGTGGTGCTGAACAAGTGTAGCCCTAAAATCACGGGCTGGGAATGCAGCTCATCTGTAGAGCGCCTGCCCAGCACGTGCAAGGCTCTGCGGTCAATCGCTAGCACCACCAAAAACAAACAAACAAACAAACAAACAAACAAAAAGGAAATAAAAAAGTGGAGCTAGGTTCAGTGTCGCAGCTACTTGGGAGACCAGAGGATCACGTAAATTCAGGTGTTTGGCCTTTTGATCCTCCTAGAGCAGACTGACCAACACAGCAGGACACTGTAGGGAGTGTTTTGAGTCAACTTTATAATTTAAAGAACTAGAAAAAGCACAAATTAGACCCAAAGCCAGCAGAAGTGGGGTAATGCCAATGCATGCAGCAGAGATAAACAAAATAAAGAGCAAATCAACAAAAACAAAAGTCAGTTCTTAAAAAAGAAAATTAATCCCAGCACTCAGGAGGCTGAGGTAGGAGGATCATTGTGAGTTCAAGACCAGCCTGGGCTACAAAGTGAGTTCAAGGCCAGACTGAATCGCATAGTGAGACCCTGTCTCAAAAAATAGGGCTGAGCCGGGCGTGGTGGTGCACACCTTTAATCCCAGCACTCGGAGGCTGAGGTAGGCGGAGCGTTGTGAGTTCGAGGCCGGCTTGGGCTACAACGCGAGCGCAAGGCTGGCCTGAGCTACATAGTGCGACCCTGCCTCAAAAAATCCAGGGCCGGGAGTTAGGCTCAGTGCCTTAAGCGCCTGCCCTGGCAGGCGCGAGGTTGTGAGTTCAATCCCCAGTGCCGCAAAAAAAAAAAAAAAAAAAAAAAAAAATATAGGGCTGAGGATTTAGCTCAGTGGCGTAAGCACCTGCCTGGCAAGGCGCAAGGTTATGAGTTTGATCTCCCTGGTTAAAAAAAAAAAAAAGAAAGAAAGAAAGAAAGAAAATTAGGAGCCGGGTATGCAGCTCAGTGGCACAGTGCCTGCCTGGCAAGAGCAAGGTCCTGAGTTCGATTCCAATACCAAAAAAAAAAAAAAATCAACAAGCAAAGGTTGGTGGTATACACTTATAATTCTAGCACTCAGGAGGTTGAGGCAGGATGATCACTATGAGTTTGTGGCCAACCTGGGCTACATACTGAGTTCAAAGCCAGCCTGCTACACAGCAAGAGTCTGTCTTCAAAATGCATGCGCAAGCACATACACAAACACATACCAACAAATTTGACAAATTCTTATCTATAGTTACTACCAAAAAAAGAGAAGATGCAAATAACATTTAACAAATGAAACTAGGGATATTATTACTGATCTGACAATAATAAAAGATTTAAAGAGAATACTGTAGATTGTACAACAGTTTATTAGATACTTAGGTGAAACAAATATCTAGAAATGCAAAGTATCAAAGTGGATAAGAGGATCAAATTTTCAAAATGAACAGCTCAACGAACCTATAACAAATGAGATTCAATAATCAAAACACTCCTAACAGAAAAGTCAAAGACCAAAGGGATTCATTGGTGAAGTCCATCAAACATTTAAAGACCTAACATCTACTCAAAATCTTTAAAAAACAGAATACTTCTTAGTGGTCTGTGAAGCTAATATTACCCTCATCTACCAAAAACATAAGCAATAAAATAAAAAATAGATAAAATCATAAAAGTTAACCACTTTGTGTATCAAAAAATATCATCAAGAATATGCAAGACAACCAAAAGAAATGGAAAAATATTTGCAAGTCATATCAGATAAGGATCTAATATACAGAATGTATAAAAATTCAAAATTTGACAGCAAAAAGATGACATCTGGGGCAAAAAAAAAAAAACAAAAAACAAAGCTCAATTAAAAACTGGTCAAAGGAGGCCAGGAATTCAGCTCAGTGGCATAAGTGCCTGTGGGTCAAGCGTGAGGTTGTGAGTCCCATTCCCAGTACAAAAAAAAAAAAAAAAAAAACCAAAACTGGTCAAAGGACTTGAATAGACATTTTGCTAAACTTTATATATAAATATCCAACAAGCACATGTAAAGATATTCAACATCATTAGCTGTTAATAAAATGCAAATGGCAGAGCTGTAATCCCAGCACTCAGGAAGCTAAAGCAGATTGCTGCAAGTTCAAGACCATCCTAGACTACACAGTAAGACTGAGGAAAAAGAAAGAAAGAGAGAGAAAAAACTACAGTGAGATACTACTTCACAACTCTAGAATGGCTTTAATAATTTTTTGGTTTTTTATTTAAGAGAGCTTCCCATTATGTAATTCAGGCTGGCCTTGAATTCACTATGTAGCCTCAAATTCATGGCATTCCTTCTGCCTCAGCCTTCCTTTGCTGGGATTACGGGTATACACTAGCACATCCAGTTACAATAATTCTTTTAATGAACAACAAAACAATTTTAATGGGAAATTATACACTGTAATGATGTGAAGAAATAGGGACTTTTAATATTGTAAGTAATGTAAAAATGAGCTTATTTCATAAGCACTAAACGACTCTTCTGAACACTAAAGTTTGACAATATCCAATTAATACACAAGATTAGACATGCATTACAAGTCAAAAAGATAATACATGCTAAGAAGATGAATAAAGTACTTAAAATTTTGGCATGATGCACTTTCCAGAATTTATGTTTTCTATAAAGTGATTTTTTTTTTTTTCTTGAGACAGGGTCTCACTATGTAACTTAGGCTGGCCTTGAACTCACTTTGTAGCCCAGGCTGGCCTCAACCTCTCAGCAAACCTCCTGCTCAGCCTCCCAAGTGCTGGGATAACAAGCGTGCACTATCACACCCAGTTTTATAAAGTCATGTTTGAAAACTGGAAAAGAGCTTAGTATTGGAAAAAATTTCCAAATGTGTAAATGTGCAAGCCTGTCTAATATCTGTGAAGATCACCAAGGTTTGATTTGAATATTCTTAAATGGAAGGTCACATGGTATGAACAGCATACAGCAGAGTTCACGTAGCAGATGAACGTTTGCTGATGTTAAACTATTTTGCTAATGATAAATATAACAAGTACAGTTATATTTATTATTTCTATCCAAAATTCTAGTAACCTCAACAAAATCAAACTTTTTGCTGTGGTAATCTTCACATGAATAACAATATATAAATTGTCAAATATTATGACCAAGTTCAAGGCCAGACCACTTATTTTCAAACCAAGTTAATCTCTATTTTTACAGTCAAATTTACTTTAACAAGGATCCATTCAAGTTAAAACTAAGGTTAAATTTTTCAGGACTAAGAGAAATGCGTAACAGAACAAATTTCACTGAAAATCACTAAAATAGTTAAGACACTTTATTATTCTAACTGTAAGCAAAGAATACTGATGTTGAAGTATGAGGTTCTAACTCATAATTTTACTTACGGAGGAAAGTCCACTTCGAATCAGCAGGGATATGGGAATTTCACATTACATAATTCTTAAGGGATCTTACTACCACGATGAAAATTTTGTCCACTCTGCCCCCCAAAAAGCACTTTTCCCCTACAAATTCATAAAGCCAATGAAAGTGTTTGGTTCCAAAGTTTCTTTATTTTCTTGTTTAGAGCATTAGAACACCAGTTACCGCCCGGCTAGCCCTAAATGCAGATGTGTCAAATTTCCACACACGGGGGAACCAAGTAGCCAATGCAGCACAAGTAATGCTCTTTCCAAGATTTACCACTTATTATTAACAAATAGTTTGAAACATGAAGGTCTAGAAACATCTAAAAGTTCTCTTTGCCGCTTTTCCTCGGATTAAGTGAAGACTTAAAAAATGGGCTTGCGGGGAGGTAAGTGATGAGGACTTCTTTCCCCCAGATTCCCACTTGTTTCCGACAAGCAGCCAATCAATGCACCTCATGAAAGCCCCAGCTCCCAACACACCGATCCTGGCCTGATTCCCCTCCACACTAACACACACTCACACTCAGCCCGACCCTCCCCGCCGGACTCCGGACTTCAACGCGCACTCATCAGTCTCCAGACCTCGCCAGCACTACAGCCTCTCTGCGCTCCCCTGGGCCTCTCCCTCTCTCCTTCCACGGGCCCTGTACAGACTTCACGCTGCCTGCAAGCGTTTCCATTTCTTCCACCAACACCCACTACTCAGTCAACAAAAAGTCTCACCTGCAGACCGCCTTTCCAACCCTACCCACCTTTCCCTGCCTTTATCACCCAGAAGGTGGAGTTGGGAAAATCTCACTCACCTCATGCTATAGGCACCAGCACCCAGCTCCTGGCCGATCCCGGACAGGCTGGCATCAAAATCCTGCACCAGCCCGGATTCAATCACTTCATCGGCCAGAGGCAGCTTCAAAGCCCAGGCCATCCTGGCTCCTTCCTTACTCCAGGAGACACCGTTCCTCGTACAAAGGCGCAGAGCGTAATTCTACCCCAGAGGGGTAGGAGAGTTCAAAACTCCAAGCCAAGGCCACACGGTCAGCCCCCACCGTCCACCCCCACGCGTGACCTGCACTAGCCGCACAGCTAACAATCGCCCGGGCCCAGGGCTCCTGTCTCGCGGCTACTCCGGCTTCCACAACCCCTGCTGCCCGGCTCTCGGGAGCCCGAGGCGCCCCTAGCTCAACTCCTCCAGACTTCCCAGAGGCAGTTGGGCTCCGCACTCCCACTCCTCGGGCTTGCTATCCCCCTCGCTCCCGGCGGCCGCTCACTGCCTTCCAGACGAGCGGCGGCGGCCACGGGCAGCCCGCCCCGCGCTCCAGCCGCCGCGCCACCGTCCCCCGCCCCTTCTGCGGGAAGCCCCCTCCCTCTAGGGACCAGCTTTTTCCCCTCAGGCCCGCTTCCGGTCAGTTCTAAGATCACTTCCGGTCACCCCTTTCCAACCCTTCGGCTCTTCGAATCAAATCCAGGTTTTTACTGAGCCCACTCTCAGCACCTCGCAGCCCCCCACAGCGTGGAAACGTAGAAGCAGAAAGTCCAGCCCGCACTGGAAACCCAGACTGGCCATGCCCCTCCGCCGCCCGCCGCCCCAGCGCCAACCAATCATGGCGCCCTCTTCCTTCGCCGGCCCGGAGAACATGACGTCACTCCGCCACTCGCCAATGAAGAAGAGACTTTGTCGGTGTCTGCAGCGCTGATAGGCTAGCTACGCTACGACTCCCCGCCCACTGAGGTGGGCTGGGCGGTCTCGGGATGGATGTGGCGTGCTTGTGTGTCTGTGCCGCGAAGTTCTGCTCCTCGCTGCGTACCAAATCGGCCCCCTAAAGCTTAGAGGGGAGCTTTCTTTTTAGCCTGCTACCTCTTGACGGGACTTTGTTTCCCAAATGGCCCCTCATTTATACATTTGATCCTGTTCATCCTGTCTCCATAAACTTCCCTGTCGGAAAGGGATGACCATGTTTAAAATCCACTTCCCTTGATAATGTTTTATGTCAGTTGCATTTGAACAGGAAAGCATGACACAGGTAAAAATATGTGGTTTAAAGGTTGTCATGGAGCCGGGCGTGGTGGCGCACGCCTTTAATCCCAGCACTCGGGAGGCTGAGGTAGGCGGAGTGTTGTGAGTTCGAGGCTGGCTTGGGCTACAACGCGAGTGCAAGGCTGGCCTGAGCTACACAGTGCGCCCCTGCCTCAAAAAACCAGGGCCAGGAGTTTGGCTCAGTGACTTAAGTGCCTGTCTGACAGGTGCGAGGTTGTGAGTTCAATCCCCGGTGCCACAAAAAAAAAAAAAAAAAAAAAGGTTGTAATGGAAGAATATTAGAATTTTAAGAATCAAGCGGCGCGTGGGAGCACACTCCTGTAACTCCACCACTGAGGCAGGAGACTTGCCGCCAGTTCGAGACCAGCCTGCCTGAACTGCATAGTGAGACCCTGTTACAAAAACAAAAAGAATGAAAGAACAAAGTTTGGGATGGCACCTGAACTTACTTGGCGATATCACAGTAGTCACAGAGATTTAACTTCCTGTAGTGTAAATAGAGAACCATACCTGCACCACCTTGCAGCTCTGAAAATTAATAATGGCCATTGTTTACTAATCATCAACTTGCCGGGCATGGTGGTGCATGCCTGTAATCCCAGCACTTGGGAGGCTGAGGCAGGAGAATCATTGCGAGTTCAAGACTAGCCTGGGCTACAAAGTAAGCTCAAAGCCCAGTGTGAATTGCATAGTGAGAACCTGTCTCAAAAAGACAATAAATAAATAAATATCATCAACTATATGCCAGGGACTTTATTACATTATCAGTTGTCTTCAAGCCAATTTTGTGATTAGGATGATAAAGGTAAATATAATGATCCTCATTTTACCAACAAGGAGGTAAGGACTAAGGGCTTAAATAGGCACAAACTAAATTAGTGTAACAACTTCAATATGCCTTCCTAAGCCTGGTATTTTTTACTTTAAGACATAACCTATATGAAGCCGGGCGTGGTGGCGCACGCCTTTAATCCCAGCACTCGGGAGGCTGAGGTAGGCGGAGCGTTGTGAGTTCGAGGCCGGCTTGGGCTACAACGCGAGCGCAAGGCCGGCCTGAGCTACACAGTGCGACCCTGCCTCAAAAAACCAGGGCCGGGAGTTTGGCTCAGCGCCTTACGCGCCTGTCAGGCAGGTGCAAGGTTGTGAGTTCAATCCCTGGTGCCGCAAAAAAAAAAAAAAAAAGACATAACCTATATGAGTATTGGTCCATTGTTGTAGTTCATAACTGATTTTTTTCATTCTACCTTGAATTTTTTTAAGTCATTTTTTTTCCTTTTTTTTTTTCCTCCCTTTTTCTTTTTCAGACAGGGTCTCTCTGTGTTGCCTAGGCTGGTCTCAAACTTGCAAGCTTTCTGCCTGAGTCTCCCAAATAGCTGGGATTATAGGATTACCTCCTCATCTGGACTGAATTATATTTTTGTAGGTATCTGTCTCTGTGATCTCCTGAAGAATAGAGAATAGGCCTTTCTTAGGCTTGTATCCTAAGTAACTTAGTTCCTGTATCCAGTAATACTTGAAAAAAAAAAAAGGTGTACTGAACTAAAAACAGAAGCGAATGAGGAAAGAGGCTTACTTGACGGTGACAACATCATGCCCTGTGGTTTTAGCCACAGGTTTCTCTCTGGAGTTCCAGGTTTATGCTCATTTTATCTTCGTAAGCCCTAAGATTCAAGTCTTAGCTCATTCCAGAAACAACCAATATCTCTTTGAGATGCACAGTGCCTGCCTGGCAAGCGTGAGGTCCTGAGTTCGAGTCCTGATACCAAAAAAAATATCTCTTTGATCAACTTTTCTTCTCTTGAGCTAGTTTTATCTCAAAATCTGTACTTCTGGGTAAAGAAATGAATCTTGGGCTAAGAGACAAAAAGAGATGTGCCACAGTGATTTCAAGATTCAGAATCTTTTGTAATCTAGCATTGTGTCCAAAATATCTAAAAACACCTATTAAACAGAACCATACCTTGTTTGAACAACAACTCTGCCACCAGCTGCAGAGTCTTGGACTAGCAGTTTTGTACCTTTAGCCTTAGTTATTTTAACCCATAAGTCAGTGAAAATCATACCTCTTCCTAAACTTGTAAGAATTAATTACAGTGCCAAAATACCACAAAAATAGTAATGATTCAATTAATGTTATATTCTACTAGTCCACTATTTTTGTTTGTTCATTTCATTTTGTTTTTTGAGACAGGATCTTGCTGTGTAATTTAGGCTGGCTTTGAACTCACTATGCAGCCGAGGCTGGCCTTGAAACCATGGAGGTCCTCCCGCCTCAACCTCCCAAGTGCTGGGATCACAGGCATGCGCCACCACACCTAGTACCCACTAGTCCACTTCTGCTTCTCCATTAAGATTGGTTTAATATTTTAATAACAATTTACATTTTAAGGTGTGTTATGTGTTTAATAGCCATTCATACACATTCTTTGAAGTCACAGTCTTCTTTGAAGTTTGTTTTTATTTTGATTTGTTTTCTTAATATGAGGAAACAGACTCAGAGAGGAGTCATCAAAATCAAAGAGACTTACAACCTCTTTCGAAATTATCCTGAAAATTATCCTTTGGCTCCACAACACCACTCTAACATATATCTAGAGAAACTCTTGTATATATGTGCCAGGATACTTAGGTGAGAATGTTCATGGCCACTGTTTTTATTTTTTTATTTTATTTATTAACTATGTAGCCCTATGACCTCCTGCCTCAGCCTCTTGAGTGCTGGAATTACAAGTGTGTGTCACTACACCTGGTTATTTTTAGTAGCAAAACAGAACAACAACAACAACAAAAATGTCCACCAACAAGAAAACGGATAAATTGGAGTGCAATAGAATAGTACACAGCACTAAAAATGAATAAAGCTATATCAACTGCATTAATAAGTCAATCTTAGAATTGAGGGGGAGAAATACAGAAGCCCTCACACAATGTACTATCACTTAATGAAGCTCAAAAACCAGCAAAATTATCCAATATATCATTTGGGGAAGTGTACTTACATTCCCTTAAAGAGAAATGAAGTAAAAGCAATCTTAGGTGGGGATCACAGGTAAGGCAAGACAGGAGAAACAATTAGGAGAGGAACTTGAAAGTAACTTCACTACAACACCAGCACAATACTGACCTGAGCTACATAGTGCGACCCTGCCTCAAAAAACTAGGGCCGAGAGTTCGGCTCAGTGGCTTAAGCACCTGCCCTGGTAGGTGTGAGGTTGCGAGTTCAATCCCTGGTGCTGCAAAAAAAAAAAAAAAAAAAAAAAAAGTAACTTCAACAGTTTCAATAGTTTACTCACACTAGATAATAGATCCATGAGAGACTGCCTCATTATGTTCATACTTTACAGAACATATTCTTAAGTATGTAACAGATCATACATAAATTAGCAGCTGAATGCCTCCTTGTTGGTGGTAGAGTCCTAGACATTCCATGAGCAAATAACAACTAAAAGTGATAGACTCCTATTTACTGAGTACTTCTTAAGCACCAAGACCTGACGAGCTGTGTAGCTATCTTATTTAATCTTTACTCACTCCTTGTAAGGAAAATATGATTACTAGATTCATTTCACATATAAGGAAACAAAAGCTTAGGAAAATTAAACGGCTTGTCCAGAGTCACCCAGCTCGAAAGTGGCAAACTGTGACTGACCCAGCAGGCTGCACAGGCGACATCATGCTACGCTGGTTCCACAATTGGTTATAACCCAAAAGGAATTTGCTTATTTTTCCTTTCAGGGATAAGGTTTGAAGCTTGTAGAGATAAAAACATTGAATTTTTAGTAAATCACACCTATGAAGGAATATTGAATGAAATATGTTTTTCATCCACAGAAGATTACCTCAAAGGGAATGGGTTTTTAAAAATCATTGTTTAATGGACATTTACCCAGAAAGCAGTTTAAATACTATATAAAATTAAATTTATTTTCACATAAGAAATATACTTCAACTCACCATAGATCCAACATACTTCAAAATGTAGATTTAAAAATATTTAGGGCTGGAAGTCTGCCTTAGGAGTGAAGCAGCTGCCCAGCACATGTGAGGCTGAGGTGGGAGGATTTTTTAAAGATGTCAATGGTAGAGGTCTGGAAGAGATAACCGTGTCCTATTTAGGACTACCATGAGATTTGTCCTCTGGAAAGTATTTAGAAAATGATGAACATGTATTTCTTGGAAATGTTTGAGTCTAAGTCTAAATTTTGAACCAAAATAGAAAAATTTTCCCAGAGGCCCTCCTTACTGTTTATTAATTCCAGAATAAGCTGAGGTAAAATAAAAAATGACTCCTTAGTTTTGGCCCATCCCAGCTTGCAGGTCAGCCTTGGAGACTCAGGTCTTTGAGGCCAGTTTCCCCTCAGGAAAGAATTTAACAGCCTTTCCCCTTGGAGTTGTGACCAGAGGAGTGACTTTTCCTTTCTTCTCCCTTCCCCACTGTAACTAAGAGTGAAATTTGAGAATGAAGATTGGAAACAAAGATTCCAGGGCAGTGGTATTCTAGAAATCTAGCCACATCAATCAAGAGACTGAATTTTTGTACCCATAAATTCATTCCAAAAAAAAAAAAATCATGACTTCTATTAAATAGAATAATTAAAACTAATTAACCAGAAGGCATGTGTTACAGAGCTCCAAGTGAGGTATTCTGGCCTTTTGAATAAATTTAAAACTCTGTATAGAGGGTTCATTTTCCTAGACTAGGTCCTGAAAGCAGACACTGTTGTTTTGTTTGTTTGTTTTGGTTTTGAGAAACAGGGTCTCACTACATAGTTCAGGTTGGCCTTGAACTCCCTGGGAGCCTCCTGCCTCAGCCTCCTGACTGCTGGGATTACAGTTATGTGCTATCACATCAGGCTCTCAGCTACTATTTGGATGAGACATAGCCAGCTCTATCCTGGCGATCAGAAACTTAGGGAAATTGCACTGATAAGATCAGGAAGATAGCAAATCCTGGGTGCTGCCTGCCTTTCACAACCCGTTTGGGGCAAAGTTGAGAACAAAAACCTTAGAGAGAGTTCCCCTGGGTTCAAATCCTGGATCGGTTGCTCACAAACAAAGCAACTTTAAGTAGATTCTTTATCTTCCCTGAACTTCAATTCCCTAGCTATAAAATGGATATAATAATACTTCTCAGTTTATAGAATTATTGTGAGAATTAACTGAGTAATGAATGTTAAGTGCTTAGAGGAGTACCTAGCACATAATCAGTAGTGGGTCGGGGTTAGCAATCGTTATCACAGACAAAAAGAGGACCCTAGCACCTATCTTTCCTAGGTCTTTTTTTTTTTTTTTTTTTTTTTTTTTTTTTTTTTTTTTTTTTTTTTTTTTTTTTTTTTTTTTTTTTTTTTTTTTTTTTTTTTTTTTTTTTTTTTTTTTTTGAGACAGGGTCTGGCTATGTAGTTCAGGCTGTCCTTGAATTCTCAGCAATCTGCCTGCCTCAGCTTCCTGAGTGCTGGGACCACACACCCTGCTGCTTAAGTCTTAAGACAAATCAGTTCTCTTGGAGAAGTGAGTACTCAGACTCCTGGGGTCAGTACCCTTCTATCCCCAGGCTTCTCCTTTCATTTGGTTCCACAGGCCAGTCAGAACCGCTGGATTCCTAGGTCAACCCGTGGCATTTTCCTCCAGGTACAGAAAGAACTGCTAGCCCAGAAGGCTGCGTTGAGCACTGACCATCGGGCCCTAACTACTCTTCCCATCCTCCTGCAACACAGCCAAGGAGACCAAGGCCCAGTCTAGCTTCTTGGAAGAATCCTTTGGTTGAAATGAAATGAAATCACTAAGTTTCTGCAGCAGTTTCCACAGCCTAAGCACTCTCAGGTTCTTCTCCTCTCTGCTCTCTAGACAAGAAGGCAACCCACATCTCCAGTCCATAAAAGGCCAGTGGTCTCCCCTCCACCGCCTCCACCACCACACAACTGTCCACAGAGCAATAAGCTTCCTATGCCTGGGAATTAGAACTGCAGTCTCTACACACACACACACACACACACAAACCCCTGCCTTTAAAGCCTTCCTGGGCCAGCTGCCAGGAGCCACGCTCAACTGGTCTGAGCCAGAGAGAGCAGCTCCCAGAACTCTCCCAGTGGGAGCCACTGGCACTATCTGGTCAGATTCCATCCACTCCCACGTTTCACAATGCAAACCCTAAAGAACTGAGCAGAAGTCCCTGTCCCTGCTCTCTCCCAGAAGCCTGAAGTCAGGGTCTCATTATTTCTTTGAAGGAGAGGGAAGGAAATGCATTGTCACCCATCTGACAATCATGAAATACCTGTGGGGTCCCTGGCCTATGTGCTAAGACTCACAGGCCAGCGTGGGTAGCGAGTGCCAGGGATGCGACATCATGTTGGTATAAATGCTGGCTTTTATTTGATATTTTGCCCCAGTATTTTAAGGCACCATAAAGCTCTTCTTATCCCTAGCTTTGTGTTGGAGTCTTAGACATCATCCCCTCCCCGGATAAGGGCACTGCGGTGGGGGATGGTGGCATCAGAACACGCAGCACAGCTGGTTAGAGTTAAAGGGGGTGCAGAGGTTGCCTTTCTCTCACTAGTTGAGATTCTGCAGCCCAGACCCCCTCCCCCGGGGGAGGGAGGGGACACGGCGTGAACTTCCCTCCACACTCATGCCAGCCACACTCGCCCACCTCTCCACCTGGGTGGCAACCCTGGCGGAGCATTCCATATACCTCCTGCCTCAGATATATACCTTTATAAATGTGCCTTATCTGACCTGGAAGGCTAGGTTAGATTTAGATGTTCAGAGTAGAGAGAGGGGAAGGAGATTAAAAAAAAAATTAAAAAATGTGTTATGTACCTGTGGCCAACTCCCCAGAATGAACATAGACATTGTGTACCGCAAACATGTACTAATACAAATTAAAATACAATTTAGATGTCCACTGCTCCTTGCAGTTCCATACCAGAATGTACCCCAGGCCCAGGCCCCAGCTTAGAGACTACCTTGGTCTCCCCTCTTCACGGGGCAAAGGGCCTCAGCCTGATACGCAAGCTCTGTCACTGATCTTTCTGACACATCTCTTGGCAACTGCTGGTCTCAATATTTGTCTCCCCAAATCTGTATTGGAACTTAATTTCCAATGAAAAGTGATAGAATTAAGAGATGAGGCCTGTGGGGAGGTGGTTAGTACAGAACAGTGGAGCTCTTGTGACCAGGATCAGTACCTTTAAAAAAGAGGCTTAAAAGCTGGGAATGGTGGCACACACTTGTATTCCCAGCATTCAGGAGGCCGAGGCAGGAGGATTGCCATGAGTTCGAGGCCCAGCCTACACTACACAGTGAGACTCTGCCCACCCCCCCCGAAAAAAAGAAAAAAGAAAAAGGCCTGAAGGAGCATGTCTGCCCTTCTATAGTGTGAGGTTACAGTGTAAAGATGTCTATTAGTGAGAAAGAGTGTCATCAGACACCAATCTCCCAGTTCCTGGATCTTGGATTTCTCAGTCTCCATAACCATGAGCAGGAAACTTCTGTGGTTTATAAATTACCCAGTCCAAGGTATTTTGTTATGTCAGCCTGAACTAACTTAAGATCACCACCCCTTGGACTTACAAATATGCACAATAGCACAATCTGTCCTTGGGGTCCAGAGTAGGCCAGCCAAAGGATTCTGGGGTCCTGTGTACCAGATGGTAGTTTAGCTCCACAGGAAGGGGTGGAGCCGAGCCTCAAAAAGGCCCAATGCAGGGCCTTCTGCAGTGAGAATCTGGGCACTGGCCCTGTCCTTGCACTGGGATTATCCAGGCTGTGTGCTGAGGGCAAAGATGCACCTTGCTACTTCCCTGGCCTCTATCACTGGGTCCCTTACATTTACACTTTAGGCAGTGACCAACAAACAGGCGTACCAGTTACAAAAGAAAAAATACTGTTTATTCCACACAACTACATCAAGTGCTTCTTCCCTAGTCTCCCCTCCCCTTCCTTCCCTCCAGCCCTCATTAGGCATTGCCCATGCTGGGGAACAGTCAGAACCCCAATGTCAGAATCTGACCTGTGAGGCAGGAAAGGGAATCTGGGCATAGAAAAATGACTGGATTCCCAAGGACACAAAAACATCAGCGCTTCTTGTTCCAAACTCAAATGCGTTCCTCAGTTCTTCTGACCAAATTTTTCCCTGGACTTCACCTGAATAGAATGTCATGGTCAGTGCAGGGTCAAAGGCCCCAGCTGATTCAGTGGGCCATAGAAAGTTTTGTTCTTTCTTTCACTTCAAAACAAAACAAACACAAATGATACAGTTAGCCATTTCTGCCCATTCTCTGGTCTTTCCATGGCAAAGGAGTCACTTCGTTCCAGCTCAACACCAAAAGGATGCTTTCAAAATCAAATTAATATGAACTCATTTCAGAGCCTGATCCTAACGAAAAACAAAGAACAACTACGAAGAAAACCACCTCATCAGTGAGTGGTCCAGGCCGCAGCTGCTTTCTGGAGGTCCTAAGTTTAGGGGAGCAAGGTCATAGCACAACAGCGAGCTCTGCTTTCAGTGTGCTTCAGACACACATTACACCCGACTGCCTGGGGAATTCAGCCTGTACTCACTCATCTCTCTGGAAGACCAACCCATCTTTCCAGTGGAGGAAAAGAAAGTTTAGTTTTAGCCAGCCGGGGAAGACAGATTTAGATGAGGGAGAGGCTGAGAAAATATAGCCACGCCTAATTTAGACCCATGGTTCATTTTTTTTCCTGCCATGCCACAGAAGAGACAGATGGTGTCCTCCTGCATGTCCACACTGTTTTCTATGCCACTCCCAGGGCACCAGATATAATTGCTTTGCCTCCCCTCCCCCCCAAAAGAAAAGCACCCCTGAATGCAAGCATTTGAGCATAAAAACCTGCATCTCTCTAATTCACTGAAGAGTGATTTGCCGAATCCTTGACAAACTCTGATACGGTCATGATTCCTACTGAACATGTGTGGGTGAGACCCCTCTCAGGTGCATCATCTCCTGGAGACGGTTATTACCCAGGACCCAGAGTGTGAAGCCTTCTCTTTGGAGACATACTCACTCCTGGGAGGCTGAATCAGGTGAGCTGCCCACCTGCCTCCTTGCCTGACCACACACTTGCCAGGTCTGGCCAGTATGAATGTAGCAGAGCACAAATGTGGATACACACAACTATCCTCTCCCTGGCAGGGGTCCCAAGAGGGTGACCACACTGGCACTGCAGGGCTTTGGAGGGACCAGCAGTAAGTGGGAGAGGAAACACAGTACCCCACAGCAAGCCAGGCTAAGAGGTAGCTCTGCACATGACCCACAAAGAGGAGAATGTGCCCTTTCCTGGTGGTCACTCCCTCATGGTAGGTCACATAAGGTGCAGTGGAGGACAGCTGCTAGGGACCAGGTTCTGTATGGATGCAAGGAGAGAGAGGCTGGGTCACTCCTGGGACTTGTGGTCTCTAAGGACAGCTTTTGCAGCAAGTTTGGGTTCATCCATGCAAACCTCCTAGTTCTCTCCTGACCTACTGGGCTTACCCACTGATTTTTAAGGGCTGGCCAGCCACAATAAGGATGCAAGCTCGCTCAGCAGCTCGATGAGATGCCAACTCCCGCTGCACATACTACTCCCTCTAGAGGCTAAATCCATCCTGATCTGGGGTAATCCTGACTCAGGACAGCACTGTGGGAGTTGCTTACTGTTATAGTTTATACACTGTGCCAATTTGAGAAGTCTAGAAGCTTAACTAACTCGGCAGCTCTACATCCTGAGGTGTAGAGGACAAGCAGTTACCTTCCTAGGATATTGTTCATTATGTCAATTTGAGGTCAGAATTTTAACTAATTCAGCAGGGGGCCAGGGTCCCTAGTTTGTAACACCCTCAGCATGTGCAAGAGGAGGGCACAGCAGATGGTATGAGTGCGACACCCACCCCAGGGGAGCAGCCTGCACACAATAAAAGACAAATGAGGAGGGACTGATTGCTGCTTCTTCGGAGGAGCTCCAGTCTTTGCCTTCACCTTGGACATTGTCTTCTGGCTTCTGGCACAGGCTGTTTGGCTTCCACTGTAGATTCTAAAGTGTTCTGTCGTAGACCCATCGGCCTCCTGATACGGACTTGCACAGGACACTGCAGTAGGCTCCAGTCCTTGGGCGGGACCCTTCAACCTCTAGCTTGCAGACGCTCTGCACGCTTCCTCATCCAACTTTGTGGCTAACCATCGTAAGCGAATCTTGTAATTTCTTATACATTTGTATATCTTGTATTATATCTGTTTCTCTAGTAAACCCTGACTGATACACTTACACAACAGCCAATCTACAACTCAGCAAAAAGAGATTTCTCCAATGTCCAAGGCTTAAAGGTAAAAAGGAAATTTAAGTCAATTCCCAGAAGAAACCTTCCTGGGCGGCCATCATTTCCTTCTGGATGTTGTCCTTTTCCCCAGAGCCTCCCTACCTGGCCTCTTTGTCTTTTTTTTTTTTTATTTTGGTACCAGGAACCAAACTCATGACCTTGCTCTTGCCAGGCAGGCACTGTGCCGCTGAGCTAAACCCCAGCCTCCTATCTGGCCTTTTTGTTTCATTTGCTCCTTTGAGAAGACCCAGTACAGGACTGAGCTAAGTATGGAAAAGAAAAAGAGACAGAAACTCAGCATTCTTTTCCTCATGTTTCTTCAGCGCTGCCTGTGGGCTTGGGCAGTGTGGTTTTTTTCCCCAGGCTGCAAGTTCTTGTTTCGTTGGGCTGTGGCCATGGGCAGAGGTTAGATTAAAATCTGGGAGTATGGTCTCATTCCCTAAATTCCAGCAGCAGACCCAGGACAACTCCAGGATAAGTAGAGGTCACTGTTTCTTCCAAAATGGATTGCAAAATAAAAGATTCTGCTTTAGTGCAATATTCCCCCACAACTGAACCCGGAGAAGAGCTCACGTGTTCTGGCCCCAGGGGTCTGGGAACTTTCTGACCTTGAAGCCAGACATTGTGTCCGACCTTCTGAGCAGCATATCACACTTTTCTAAATTTTATCTCCTGGGTCCTTTCAGGGGTTCCGTGTGCATGTTGGCAAAGTGGGGAGGGCAGTAGAGGCTGTGGTTCACTGGATCAACGGTTGCACCTGCCACAGCAATAAAAAGAAGCCAAGGAGAGGAGAAGGAAGGAAGAGAATGCCATCAAAAACAAGAGCTAACTAGACAGGAGCTTCTGGTTCTCAGGCAGAATTCCCCGCTTTCCAATACCATGTTAGCAAAGTGCTTTTCTGGGTATCACCGCAAACCCCTTCCAGCGGCATGACCAGCCCAGAGCCTGGGGCTCTCATGGGGGCCCTCTGCCCTCCCCAGGTGTACGATATGGGAGGAAGAGGAGGAAGGCATCGACGCACATGCACACAGTGAAGTCTCATGACTGAGGGCAAGCACGGCACGGCTGCACGTAGCAAGATGACAGGTACTGTCACGGCAGTGGCGACAGATGGATGCCAAGAGAAGGAGAGTACAAAGTGCTGGAACACAGGGCTGGGGCTGAGCCCTAAGGGATCTGAAAGACATTCAGCTTGCTGGTGTTCTTGAGGGTCTGGCGCCGATTGCAGAACCAGACACGCACGACCTCGCGGTCATAGTTGAGCTCCTTAGCGATCTCGGTGATCTCCTGGCCCGTGGGCAGCGGGTTCTTCTCAAAGTAGGCATTGAGAGCCTCTATGGCCTGGGGGGTGAAGGAAGTGCGGCGCTTACGTTTCTTGGAGGGCTCACCTCCCACGAATTCCATCAGGTTCTGCTGGCCTTCCTGGTTCCGGAGTTCAGCCTCGTTCAGCCACTTCTCCAGCACTGGCTTCAGCTTCTGGGCACTCTTAGGTGTGATGTCCAGTTTCTCAAACCTGTGGCCAACACACGTGCGGGAAGGGACAGAGGGAGCATCTCAGTCTCTTCAGCGAACTTTTGAGGAAGCACTACCCACAAAAGACTGCTCCTCAAGGGCTGCCAAGACCTGACCTACTGTCCCCTCACCACCTCCACCTCGGCCCCTCTGACTAGCCCGAACCCAGGCTCCTCAGACCCTTCAGATTCCTGGGCCCACACAGGGAGATCATTCCTGCGGCCAGCTCAGCAGGGCGACAACAGTGCCCTAAACAATCACTCCAGAACTTTCACACCCAAAGGGCAAGCCCTTTGAGGAGTGGCCTCCGGAGATCCTGGGTACTGACCAGGCAGCTCTTTCTGGCTGAGTCGAAGTGCCACAGTCACGCTAGTCTCACCTTAGAGCAGACAAAACCATTTGGCTGTCACTGAGCAATGCACTTATTCCTGTCTGAAACTTTGCCATCCCTCCTCTGGTTCTGGTGTCAACACTAGTTAGTCTGTAGGCAGTACATGGAAAACTCAGCTCTAGTACTTTATGGTAATACCTCACCCAAGTAGGAACGGTTTGTGACAAGGTATGGTATAGCTGAGGGCAAAAACAGAAGTGAAGTCCTGCTTTTGTAACTAATGTTAGAAGCTGTGTTCTTTTCCTGCTAGGATTCCTGAATGGGTTAGGGTCTTGGGTTTTGCCAAAAAGACAGAACTGAGGATGCTGAGGATTGGAGGGCAAATTTCAGAGGGCCCTGGAAGGGTAAGGCGAGTCTCTGGCTACTCCTGGGGTTCATGCTCCCTCTTAGGACAGTCTTCCTTATCTGGAAGAAGACAGGAGCAGGGGGATACAGGGAGGGGCTGGAGGTCCGGGTCCCCACCAGTGCCCAGTGGCAGCAGGTCTAGAGCAGGCCCTGACCTGTCCGGGACAGCTTCACTCACCGGCAGATGGCTGACTGGCTGTAGGCCGGACCTTCTGTCGCCGTCAGAGCCTGGCCCACCTGGGTCTGTGTAAGGCCCAGAGAGAGCCGCCGGATCTTAAAGTTCTTGGCAAACTCCCGGATCTCTTCTAAGTTGATCCCATCCTCATCCAGGTTTGGAGTATGCGGCTCTAGGCCAGAGGGAGGCACCAGGGAGAGTGTGTAAGGTGGGCCACATCACTGCTCAGCTGCCCACAGGCCTGCACTGATGCAGTCATGAGGGATGAAGTCACCTGCAAAAGGCTCGTGGCACCCTGATACCTTGTCACCCTTGCAAGGAAGATGTGGGAAAGGCCCCTGAGTCAATCTATCAGGGGTGAGCTCTAACTGCTGACCCGGCCCCATGCTCCCTGGTCCTTCCCCAAGTACATCAGCTGGCCATCCACATTCCTCCAATACTGGGCTACAAGACCACAGCAGAGGCAGCCAGGGACTCAGCCTCATGGAAAGGCAGCCAGCCAGCTGAGGAGCCTCCACCATCATCATGCCCAGAATCCAGTCCAACAGGAATGGGTATAAGAAGGCCAACCCCTTGCCAGGGATGGTGATGCTGCCTGTAATCCCAGCTCTCAGGTGTCTGAGGCAGGAGGATCTCCAAGAGTTTGAGGCCAGCCTGTGGTACATAGTGAGTTCAAGGCCAGTCTGTACTACATAGTAAGACCCTATCTCAAAAGAAAAAAGAAAGAAAACCAAGCCTTTGCTGGGCATGGTGCCACATGCCTATAATCTCAGCTTCTAGTGGCCAAGGCAGGAGGATCAAAAGCCTGAGGTCAGCTTAAACAACTTAGTGAGACTGTTTCAAAATAAAACAAAAAGGGATGGGGAGGTAGCTTAGTGTAAAGCACTTGACTAGCATGCATGAGGCCCTAGATTCAATCTTTGGTACCACAAGAAGCAGGAAGAGGAGGGGAACAACAACAGGAGGAGGAAGAGGAGGGAAGAGGAGAGAGAAAACAGGGGAGAGCAAAGGGAAGGGTGTGGGAAGGGAGGGAAGGAGGAAAAAGCCTGCCTTTCATACTGAGTCTTTGCCCTTTGGATTCCAGGAAGTTTATTTACTTGAGATGGAGTCTGACTATGTTGCCCAGCCTGGCCTTGAATTCCTAGGCTTAAGGGACCCTAATACCTCAGCCTCCCACTGAACAATGTATATTTACAAGGTTTATTAAGGGAAACAGTATCTGAGGAGGTCAAGGTGCCCAAATAAATGCCTTCTCCCACTTCTCCACTCTTTTACTCTGGGACCCACTTACTGGACACCAACTGGCTGACTGTAGGGGTCTCTGAGCAAGTGATCGGGATGGGAGCAGAAGCAGATGGCTTGACTGCTGGAGCTGGGCTGGCGATGACCACAGCAGGCTGGGGCACAGCTGGTGTGGGCTGGATGGGCTGCACCTATGAGAAGAGAGACAGAAGTCCCTGTTGCCCCCTACCTGGCTCAGGGGCTTGGAGTCTCTGCATGGACCAGAAGCAGAGCAGAAACGGGCATTAAATCCGCATCAGGCCCCAGCGCACTCCCACCTGCGCCATATTGAAAAGCAAGATTAGAAGCTGCTTTTTAACACCCTTTCCTTGAAAACAACCTCCCAAATAAGCTCAGCAACAAGCCCCACCAAGCCGGAGCTCCTGTGGAGCAGGCAGGGAGCAGCTCGGAATACTTTGGTACACTCAGTCAGATCCCCAAGTGCCCACCTCTACGGTAACTTCTCTCCTATCTCTGCCTTCAAAGGAGAAACTTAAATCTGACTCTGGAGCCTCCCAGGCCTCCAGTATCCATGGAGAGGGAGCCAGTAGGTAACCGTGGGACCTCCCCACAGGGAGAGTACAGAGCTGCTCAAAAGATAAAATAGGGCTGAGGGAGCGGCTCGGAAGTGGGACACTAGTCTGGTGTGGGCATGGCTTCATCCCCAGCACCACAAATATCAATAAGAAGAATAAAGTGTCCCTCTTAACTACTCTGAGTTAAGAGTAAAATAATTTTTATGGAATAACGCCTTTAAAAGTACATACGCACTTTCAGAAAAATCTGTAATCATACTAAGCAAGCTATCAACAGAAATCATCTTTGAAGATCAAAAGAGAAGGATTTTTTTTATTATTATTTTTTGATGGTCCTGGGAATGGAACCCAGGGCCTAATGCAAACACTGAGCTACATCCCTAACCCAAGGGATTTTACATTTTTACATGACATATAACGTTAGAATTTTAACAAACAAAAACTGACCAGGTGTGGTGGCGCACGCCTGTAATCTCAGCACTCAAGAGGCTGAGGCAGGAAGATTGCCTCAAATTCAAGGTCAGCCTGGACTACATACCAAGACCCTATCTCTAAAAACCAACACACGCACATGCGCGCACACACACACATCAGGAGAAACTATAAATATATGAAATTAGTACTTTTAGTATAATGGGAAAAAAGAACTTTTTAGGAAGTGAGTGCAGGTTTCTCCAGGATGGTCCAGTTCACTGGGTTCTGCCTCTGGTAGCTCTCATTCAGCCCCTCCCTGTGCCCCAGGGCTCTGCCCTAGTTCAGAGCCCCTTGTGTCTTGCTAGAATTACACAAGCTGCCTCCTATCTGGTGACAATCATTCCAATTTCACAACAGCTCAGACCTTGGATCCACCTGGGTGACAGAGGAATTTTTTTTTTAAGCACATCTGATCAACTATTTCCATGTTTAAAAAACCTAGACAGGGCCAGGGATATAGCTCAGTGGCACAGTGGCTGCCTTGGCAAGTAAAAATTTGTGAGTTCAATTCCCAGTACCAAAACAAAAAAACAAACAAACAAACAAACAAAAAACCTCAGCGGAGCCGGGCATGGTGGCGCATGCCTTTAATCCCAGCACTCAGGAGGCTGAGGTAGGAGGAGTGTTGTGAGTTCGAGGCCAGCTTGGGCTACAACGCGAGCGCAAGGCCGGCCTGAGCTACATAGTGCGACCCTGCCTCAAAATACTAGGGCTGGGAGTTTGATTCAGTGGCTTAAGTGCCTGTCTGGCAGGCATGAGGTTGTGAGTTCAATCCCCAGTGCCGCAAAAAACAAAAAAAACCTCAGCGGCATCCCACTTGCTAATAATAGTATTATCAGTATGAACAATTGTTTTTCTTTTTTTAAAATCCATTTTATTTCAAGAATAAAAAGAAAAAGAAGAAGAAGAAGAAAAATAACAAAGTTTTGAAACAATTGTTTTTCAAATGGTCTTTGTGTACCAGAGCCTTAGTGGCCTTGGTGTAACCCTCTGACATGGGCACGTTTATAATTCCTATTTTTCAGATCAAGCTAAGTGGTCACTTACAAAGCTCAGAAGCATCATAACACATGTAAGAACCTCTGGCCTCAGTGTCACATGGTGACTTAGAATGCACATTCCGGGGCCCCACTTCGACCTTTGGAAAAAGCAACTCTTCTGCCTGGCAGGCCCCCCAGGTGATTCTGCGGCACAGGTTTGAGAACCATCACTCTAGCGTGGACACTTGCTGCAGTTCCCCAAAGGCAGCACTGTCACATCCAACCCATCCCTCTGGATTGTTCAAAGACCTTGCTCCATGGAGCCTTGCCAGATCCCCTGGGATGTCAAGAGCTCTACTTCTCTGGGACGCTGAAGTGCCTCATTCCTGCCCCTGGCATTGACTTTATTGTGCTCACTTGTAATCATCATCAATGCTAAGCCAGCAAGGGCATTTTAGAAATCTTTGTATCTCAGCACTTGGAATACAGTAGCACTCAATAAATAAACAAACAAACAAATAAATAAATGCTTCTTGGTGGTTCACACCTGAGTCCCTCTGGGAAGCTGAGACAGGACAATGGCAAGTTCAAAGCCAGCCTGGGTAACTTAGTGAGATCTTGTCTCAAGATTAAAAAAAAAAAAAATAGTGCTGGGGAATGCAGCTCAATGTGAAGGCCCTGGGTTCGATCACCAGCATCGAACAACAACAACAAACTTTTGCAATGAACAAATGAACAAATAAATGAATAATCAAAGCCATGGTACAGAGTAAAGAGGGAGAGGGGAAAAAAAGGGGTAAGGAATTAACCTCCTAAGGATTTCACACCAATTTGTTCACCCTGAAGCTGCCCTAGGCCCGGTCTGCTTTGACCACATCTCCCTCCCTGGACTTCATGAGAGTGGCATTGGCCTCCAAGGGTGCAGGCACATGTTTCCGCACACGTGTGGTAGGGGACCAGAGAGGGCAGCTTCTCAGGCAGGACCTGTGTGTGGACTCATGTAGGCCTTCTGCTTGGGGGCTCCCCCTCACTTTTGGGAGGACCGCTGCTCTCCCAGGAGTTTTAGAAGATGTCATCCTGCACAGCAGGCTAGAAGGAAGGTGCCCATGCCTCCCTGCCAATGCCTCACCCCAGTACCTCACTCTTAGCAGGGGACTCAGGTGTGCTCAGCTTCCGGACAGTCACAGGTGGAGGCAGGGGGCTGCTGGCCAGAGTCGCAATCACCTGACCCTGGGCATTCAACAACAGTTGGGGGGTCACAGCCTGGACCTGCAGGCTTTGAGCTGGTGTTGGGGCTGCCACGCTAGCTGAGTTCACCACCCACGGAAGTGTTCCAATGACCTAGGAGGAAATAAGGCAGGGAACCAGATGTGAAGGTAGTGCCCAGCTCCACCCCAACCCAAGTCCCCACAATGGCAGGGGAAGAGACTAACTTGGACAAAGCACTTAACCCCTCCGGCCTGTTTCCTCTTCAACAAGACGAAGGCTCCGCACTCTCGGGCCCTGCCTTTATTCTATCCCCAGAGCTGCAGCCGGACAGCAGCAGGTTTATTTGTGAACCAGAGAGATCTGGATGCCAACCCCTGCTCTGAGTGGGCGCTCCATAAAGCAAATCCTTTAACTAGAATGAGCGCCTCCAGGAAGAGGTGGCAGCTGCATCCCTGCTCCCCTCCGTAGCAGCAGAGACCTACGAACAGCAGCTTGGTGCCTATCAGGCCAAGTCCCGGCTGCCTCCTGCAAGGTTTTCCAGACCTCCACCCCCAGCCTCCAAAGCCCTTGCTTCAACCACTTGCCTGTCCCTGAGCATTGGTGAGGATCTGACTGCTGATCCCTGGCATGCTGGGGATGGCGCTGGTAATGACTGGAGTTGTAGTGAGGGAGCCCAGGATCTGGGGCTGTGCCCCGAGAGAAGCAGCACTGATCTGTGGGTGGAGGAAGAGCCCTGCTCAGAGACCAAGAGGCAAGAAAGAGATCTAGATAGAGGGAAGTACGTTAAGGGCATGGGGTGGGCAGATGCCTGTGTCCACTAACTGAACAGTATGCAGGGACTACAGGTACAGAGGGGAAGGCGGGGACACAGCCATGGCACTGGTCAGGCTGTGCCAGGTTGGGAGGGTAGAAGGCTCAGACTGGACTTGGCTGATGTGCTCCAGGTCACATTCAGCAGCTCTATCAAGCCAGGAGCCACACTGTACAGACACTGACACAGGGGCTGGGAGCCCCTGGCTGCACTTTATTGGCAGCGCCCGAGTTTGCAATCCCTAAGACACCATCCCACCCGCCAAGGCTAGTCTACTGGTTCAGGTTCTGGAGCATCTGCCCAGGTCTCTTGGCAGAGGTTGTCCTCTTTTGTCTGGGCTGCACAAGCTGTCAGCTCCCAGGAGAACTCGGAGGGAGCCCATCTGTGTTGAGGACTCTGTTGAACCCTTGGAAAAGGGCTGTATTCAAGGGGCTGCTCCTCCACTGGCCAAGATTTGGTCCATCCCTGGTCAGCCCTGGGTGTGGGCAGCAGCTTACGATTCCAGGGCTAAATGCAAAGCCTGCAGGCTGGACGGTGATCTGTGGGGTGGTGTCCACTGGCTTGGGGGTGGGGGCAGCAGCGGTGGCAGCAGTGGGCTGCGGTAGGATGGCCGGCGTGGTCTGCAGCAGTGGCTGGGTCTGGAACAGCGTCTGGGGCTGGGCTGGTGGCCGAGGCTGGGCTGGCGAGGAGGCTTGGGCTGGTGGGGCAGCTTGTACAGGTGCCGGGAGAGCGGTGTTCAGCACGGCAGCTGCTACGGAGCAAGGCAGAGACAGAGGTGCTCAAGTGCCTAGCCACAGCCCGGAGCAGCTCCAATCCTAAGGGATCTGGCACAAGAAGGACAGGGGTCGGGGCAGCGGGCATGGGGGCAGGCAGCCACGATTCCCTTGATCCTTGAAGGGCTGGCACACGCCAACATCAAGAACCAGATGTCAACTCTTCTTGTAGTCCTTCGCAGGAGGCTGGTCACTGTGTGGATTCTGGCGTGGGGGCAGGGGGCAGTCTCAGGCAGTCGCTGAAGGAAGAAAGGCCTGCTGGCCAGTCTGGTGTTCTGGCCTAGAGTCCCGAGATGGAGCAGCGGCTCTATGACTAGGTGCCTGGGACACTGGATCCAGACTCCAGGGCTGTCACCCCTGGGGGGCTGCGGGTTCTGAGTCCAACATGGCAAGCACACGTGCAGGGGCAGTAGTGTAAGGTGGTGGGGGCCTGGTGCAGTCCTGGGGAGAGCTGCCGTTACCTTGGAGACCGGCTAACGGTGGCTTGAAAATTCCCCCCGGAGGAGAAGCAGCGGTCAGTCCTGGGAGGGCAGCCACAGTTGCTGTAGGAATTGTCCACACCGCCAGCCCCTGCTGCCCAGCCACTTGACCTGCAATACTGATGGGGATAAGAAGAGGTTGAGTAACTGCCCCTGCTGGAACCATAACTCCTGTCAGAACTGTGGCTAAGTTTTCCTGAGTCAAGACCTGCAAAAGTAAACAAGATTTCAAAAAGAAAAGAAAAAATAAAAAATCAACAATGACAGTGCAAAAACTGGGTCTGTCAGACCCAGATGAGTACACACAAAGCATTCTGAGGGCAGTGGGGGAAAGGCCACAGAGGGTAGGCAGAGCCAGCTCTTAGCTGGAGCCTGAGCCTGAGGAGCGCCTGGACCACGCTATTCTGCCTGCAGAGGAATCCTCCAGACCAAGTCAGAGCTGGGCCTGCCCCCAGCCCAGGCCTCTTCCCCCGCAGTCTGCTACCTCCCGAGCCTTCCCTGGGCCCTGGCCCACAGGACCAGTGCTTTGTGGTCAGGCAGCAGGGGCAGAGGCTGCAACCAAGTAGACAGGGGCCCAAAGAGGCCTCTAAGAAGCTCTGGGGAAGGAAATCCTTGACTGGCTGGCTGGAGATCAGGTCATGGAGCGAAGGCCTCAGGGCTCTGCGTGCCTGCAGGATCCCTGAGGCAATCGCTCGCTGCGCTGGGGCCACTCTCTGGCTCTAAATGAGGACTCTGAATGATCCACTAACTCTTTCAGGCAAGGGCTGGTGGGACTGACAAGGATATTCACTCATTGTTGCACCAACAGGAACTCTGGCAGCATGAAAGAGTTAATACAGTTTTTATAATCCTTTCTGGACCTGAGGAGATGGCCCGGGAACAGTTCCTCTTTTTTTAGTTCCTCTTTTCCAATGGGCCCTACTAGGTCAGGGGTAGACCGGGGTGCCTAGCAAGACCCCCTCCCTCGAGCCAAGGCTTCTTTCCAGGCCCACCTCACACAGGACCCCATGACCACCCCATCTCTTGTTCTGTCCAGCTCCCAGGGTGGCCCTTACCTGGGGGGCAGCTTGTACAGCCAGTGGTGTCAGGGTCTGCGATGGCTGAGGCTGGCTTGGGGCTTGGCTGAAGGTGGCAATGGCAGGGGCAGGGCCCGGAGGGATCTCCGGGATTGACTTCACTTCACATGGCATTGAGAGAAAGAAGAACAAGCAATGAGCCCAGTGGAGTAGAACATCCTGTCTGCAGCCTCAAGTGACACTCTCAGCCCCGTGATGTATTTCTGCAGAACTCTGGGCCAGTTGTTGGCCTTTCCTGGCCCACGAGGCAGCTTGCCCAGTGCCACTCATTGATGCAAGGAGGCTGAGGAGTCCCGTACAGGCTACCCTCTTCCCACATCTAGATGAAGACAAGGCAGGTCTCTGCACAGCTGGGTATCAGCCCCTCATTTCCTGGCCCTACAGAACACTACAACCTATTGCATAAACAGCAGAAGGGCTTGAGGCAGACAAGAGGCAGACAGGGAAACAGCTAGAACTGACAGGACCAGGTATCCTGGGCCCAGCCATCAACAGAATTGCTGGTTTACAGGTATTACTTTCACTGCTCTGTTCCGAGGGATTTTAACCTATCCTAGTGTGTTTGTGTTACAACAGATGATATAGGCAACTGCCTTGAAGCTAGTATGAGGCACTATAGAAATCAACGTCACATTACTATGTATTGCCTCCATTACCTTATTTGTTATTGGTTTTATTCAGTACTATTTCGATCGACTCTATCTGGCCAGTTGGTAAGGGCATTTAGTTTGAAGATAATAAGAGGTATTACAAGGGGAACCGAGGAAGGAAGGTATGGAAAAAAGACATAGTTTTATATGAGGGTATTCATAAGATAGTTTAAAAGTCTATACTACTAAATGCATAAACTGATGAGAGAGAACAGTTGATATTCATATGATCAGATCAATACTACATGTCTTTACCTGTCAATCTGAACAGCCCCCTTAATGGTAACGATATACAATGTTGCAACTACTGTAAAATTCCAACCATCTAAATTCCTAAACCTATAATTTTACAGTATCGGATATGTTGTTGATGTTTGTTTATCCCTTTAGTTTTTTGTTTCTCTTATGTACCACCATTCTTTTATCCTTTATTGGTTTCACTCTGAACTATTTTGCTTGATTATATTAGACCTGATGTTATGGATAGTTATTTCAATGATAACAAGAGGTATTCTAAGGGGAAAGGAAGGAAGGAAGGGAAAAGGAAAAAGACATAAATTTATAAATATGCATAAATAAGACAGTTAAAAAAACTGTAGTACTAAATACATTAGCTATTGAAAAAGAAAAGTTAATATTCCTGAATTGATAAATCTTACATGTCTATATCTGTCAATATGATCAACCCCTATGAAGGTAACGATATGTAATATTGTAACTACTGTCAAACTTCAACCACCTCAGTGTGTAAACCTACAATGTTATCGTATCAGATCTGTTATTGTTGTTTGTCTG
>RJWM01025974.1:0-28653 GCA_004363535.1 Dasyprocta punctata | reverse complement strand
CACATGATAACTGCATGTTCCACACACAAGTGTCACTTACACTGATAGCGTGTATGTTTTGTTTTCCTGTACCTTCTTGTAGGGCGCAGTTGCCATCTTTTTGTTTTCCTGTTGCTGTAGCAGGTCTTTGTGATGCTGCGCCTGCCTGTTCACCTGTCGGCTCACCAGTGTGCTCCACAATTTTTTTTACCTAGTTCCCTGGGCAGAAACATTTTGTTTTTCCTCTCTTGTAAATGATCCAAGTTCCAGTCCTGATCCTCTAAGAAAATTTCTCGGTGATATTTTGCATTTGTTATTTTCTTTGTAAACTATAACACTATTTATGACACACATGTTTTGAGGATTGAGTAAAATACAACCACTGGCCAATACTTTGTGTTTCAAGTGACATCATAGTTGCTGCATAACTCTTCAATAACATCTATTCTACCTTTCATTTTGTTGCAGAAAGTTTCCATCTCAGGCTTCTGTTTTGTTGAGGTTTCCCTATCAATATTTCTATTGTGGTGAAATGTTGACATTAGCAGTACCGTTTTTTTTTCTTTGCCATATATGAGACCAATGTTATATAATTCTCTGGTCACAAATTGCAACCTTTCATTGGGAATTTCTGCTTTGTTTCTGTGTACTGGTCAACTTTTGCTCTGTTAGCAAATGTAACATCAATTGGAAACTGGTAAGCCAATTGTCAAATATCATATTCCAGTTAGTTTGGCAGACAGGAGCAGCGAGTCTGTTCACAACATCATTTGGTCTATCACTATATGAATAAGGACCTGGTGGCAGAGTTCTAGGATAAAGTTCTAAAGTGAAAGCATAATAAACTGGGTGTGGTGGCACACACCTGTAACCCCAGCATCTAGGAGCTGAGGCAGGAGGATTGCTGTGAGTTCGAGGCCAGCCTGGGCTGCAAAGTGAATTCAAACCCAGCCTGAAATGCATAGTAAAACCCTGTTTCAAAAAGACAAAAGAGGAGGAGGAGGAGGAGAGGAAGAGGGAGAAGGAGAAGGAGAAGAAAAAAAAGAAGAAAGAGGAGGAGGAGGAGGAGAAGGAGGAGAAGGAGGAGGAGGAGGAGGAGAAAAAGGAGGAGGAGGAGGAGGAAAGCAAGCAAGCAAGCATTATAAGTTTCCATATCTGCAAAGGAATAGTTTTGAAGGTTAAATCTGCCATATTTTGAAGATCTTTTGGGAATATACTGCCTGAAGCTAGGGCAACCATGAAATGCTGCAGAATGTTCATCAGTAGTCATGTATTCAGATTGTGTAGATTGACAGTTATCCACAAATCTTTCCAACAATGAGCAAATGTCAGCCAGATTATCAGTTCTTTTTTTTTTTCTTATGAGGTGGTTTTGTCATCAAATCTCATGCAGTTTTGAAGGAAATCAACTGTCCTCAGTGTCATCGTTATTCTGCAAACGTCAAGCCCACACCCATTGCTTTTCTATAAGTCTTTTATATTCCTCTGATTACTATGAGAAAGCCCTGCTCATTACAGTAGACCTTTGAATACTTTCAGTTCAGCTAGCGAGGTCTCATAATAAATTCATTTTTTCAGTATGAATATTGGTGCTTACAGAACATTTTATTTGTATTTCAGCATTTGTGTATTTCACAACATCTTGTAGCATTTCACCTGCTACAGTTTCCAACACTGGGTGACAATGCTGGCATTTCCTTCAACAGGTTTTACCCCTGCCAAGATTCTCACTGTGTTTTCGTACCTAGTTCTAACACTGGGTTGCAGGACCATCTTGTACCATTTCAGCCAGTCAAATATGTATTCACATGGCTAGTTTCTTCATCATCTAAATCAAGGAGGTCTGCATTCCCTGTGTTTGTATCGATCGATTCTTGCTCCATTTCACTGTCACAGGAACTTTGGCTGATATGGCCAACATCAAAGTTATTATCATCTTGATTTTCCATACTTGAGTGATCTGATGATTCGCTTTTGAACTCCTCCAAAATTTGGAAATCTTTTTCATGGGCCATTGCATTGAGGTGGGCTATTTCTATCAGAAAAATAAAAATAACCCACATTCCATTATGGTAAAGCACGGGTTTACATAACAAAAGAATGGTGTGGGTGTATTTTACTCCCATGATGCTCAGGTAAACATACACAAAACCTGTTAAATGGAGCATAAATGTAGGTAAAAATCCCAGTTTGATACTTTGGTGCATGCACATGCACCTTTCCATTAAATATATCAAATGGGTAAGCCCAGAGATTGCTTCCTATACCCCCTAAGTGCAGTTACAGAGATGCACAGCCACCTGCTATTACGCTAAAGTACAAATTTACAGTAGAAAATACAGGATTTGTTGTTGTTGTTGTTGTTAACCCAACCTTATGTCCCGTGGGTAAGGTTTGTTTTGAATCACAATTCTGGAGGTTTTCATGGTCTATGATGTTCTGAGGCCTGTGGCAGAGTAGATAGGATCCCTGAAATAGAACTTCTCGTCTCATAGCCAGGAAGTGAAGGTGAGAGATGGGTACTTGTATGTTTCATTGGGGTATTTTGATTCTTAGGCTGGGAACCACTTTCCATGTTTGATAAATCCTGCGGGAAGCCTTAACCCACTCTGCTTATACAGATTAGACTGCCTTAGAGGCTCACACAAAGCAGGTTAAGCCTGCTGCCTTTTATCCCCAGTTTGAGTGTTTTTATCATGTTGGGTTTTGTCAAACTCTCTGCACCCACTGAAATGATGGTCTGGGGTTTTCATTCATTTTATTGAAATGATCTATTGTGTGCATTGTTTTTGGTATGGTGAATGTCCTTTATTCCTGGGATAAGCCTCACTTGGTCATAGTGTAGAGTCCTTTAATATAATGTCAGGTTTAATTTGCTAATATTTTCCTGAGGATTTTTGTGCTTATATTCAATGGAGACTTTGGTCTGTACTCTTCTTGGGGTGTCTTAGTTTGACTTCGGTATCAAGGTAATTCTGATCTCATAAATGACTTACAGAGACTTTCTTCCTAAGTGATTGATAAACTGGTTAAGAACCGAGGACTGGTCAAGTGGGGTGGCCCATGCCTATAATGCTAGCACTTGGGAGGCTGAGGCAGGAGGGTCACTACAAGCTCAAGACCTGCCTGGGCTACATAGTGAGTTTCTGGCCAGCCTGAACTACATAGTAAGACTGTCTCAAAAAACCAACCAGCAAAGGCTGGGGATGTAGTTCAGTGGCACAAGTGCCTGCCTGGCAAGTGAAAGATCCTGAGTTCGATTCCCAGTACCAAACCACCCCCTCCAAAAAAAAAAAAAAAAAAAAAACAAACAGAAGAACTCTGAGGACCAACTCACATGCAGCTCTTCCCTAAGTGCACTTACTCTAACACCCAGACTTTTACAAACCATTTTTTTTTTTCTGGTACCAGGGGATCGAACTCATGACCTTGTGCATGCCAGGCAGGCACGTGTGCCACTGAGCTAAATCCCCGGCCCACAAACCACTTTTTTAGCCACTGCTTTTTAGCTAGTCGAAGGTGCATGGATCTGGACAGTGACACAGCAAGGATGTGGCCTGGAACTAAGTAACCAGGCTAAAAAGTAAATCAGGACCTCATAAAGTGTCCACGTGGACACCCAGGACCTGGAGCGAGAGACACGTCTACCATATTTTAATTCTGACGACACTTTAGACATCGTTCAGTGAAGATAATAAGCCTTGTATACTGGTATCTGACTCCTTTCCTAAGAGTGCTGAAGGTTTGAAAGTAAGCTTGTTGTTCCAATCTAGCTAAATTATTTTAGAGTCCTGGTTACTTCCATAGATCCTATCTGTGATATTAGGATTATAATGTTGCCTTCTTATGTTATTATAAAACATCGATGGGACAGACTAGACAGAAGGGTTGGCACGGTGTGTGGGCCCCAGTAAACAGTAAATAAGTGGTTGCCATGGTTACCGATGGCCCAGTAGCTCCCGGTTTCTGAGTGTGCTGATAGGCCGACCGCAACGGGACAGCTCTGTTAGAGTCTCTGTGGTCACTCCACTTGCTCAGCGCCAAGCACCACAGAAGCTTGTGGGAGATGCTGTGTGTCTGACACCTGCCTCTGCTTTCAGCTTGGGACCTACCCTGGAGCCCGAGGAAGTGGTCGACAGGCTGATGGATGGCATCCTGACCGAACAGAAGATGATTTTCATCCCATCTACTATCAGCCTCTTAACAGTGCTGGAAAGGTAAGTAAGCAGTAGTTACGTTTGTCAGAATTAGAAAGGAGCATTTATCGATCACATGTTTTCATTCATTCAAAATTAGACAGTCGATAGCATGCAATTAAGTGGAATTGAGGTTATAAAAAAATAGGCTCACAGATGCCACTGATTTTAGAAACATAAGTGTTCATCATTGAAGTAAGATTGGCATCACTGTTGGGTAAAGGAAGCAAATCATTTGCACACATTTTTAAGTTGTTGCTTTTTTTTTAAAGAAAAAGGTGTGTATTTCTGGAAGTCTTGTCTTACCAATGAGTGACTGACTGTGAGGCAGGACCCTTCCCGTACTGGAATCAGGATGGTGAATGAAGGGATTCCGTGATGAGGCTTTCAGTGTGTGTTCACAGACAGCCCTGGCCTTTTCCTTTGGGAAAGTCACACCAAAGGAGTTGCTGCAGAATCTTTTACAGTAATAGAGATCCTTGCACCTGACCTCTTCCAGTGTCATCTATAGACTAGCAGCATCCGCCTCTCCAGGAATCGTTTAGAAACACGGACTCTTGGGGCCGGGGATATAGCTCAGTGGCACAGACGCCTGCCTGGCAAGTGTGAGGTCATAAGTTCCATCCCCGGTACCAAAAAAAAGAAAAGAAAAAAAAAGATAAAGAAAAAGAAGTACAGACTCTCCGGAAGGACGGTGGGCATTTCCAGACGATCTCAGACAATCTGCATGCTGATTAAAATGTCAGTAGGACTCAACTTGGGTGCACAATGGAGTTCACCTGGGAGGTTTTAAAAGTCTCAAAGCCTGATCCTGTCCTCCAGGATTCTGATTCATTTGGTGTAGAGTGCAGCACAGGCTTGGGAAGATGCAGCAACTTTGCCGCTGCCTCTAATGTATCGCCAAGACTGGGGACGCCGGTTTAGTACGGCTCATCCACAGTGCTGGGTGGCAGTTAGGAGACAGTGCGAGGTCCTTTGGTCACTAAGGGACAAAATCTCTTGCTCCTGTGCCTAGACCAAGGCTTCCCTGAGTCAGGATTGTGGGAAACCTATCTTAAAATAGATTCCCAAATTTCATTTCCAGAGATTTTAATACAGAACATTTGAACTGGGACTCAAATCTGTGTCATGACAGGTACCTGCCACCCAGTGACCTAAAGACTGAAAATTTTAAGAGATCCAAATTATGACATGTGTTTGACTTTCCAACCCCTGTACTAGAAACACAGACCATGGCTGAACATAGCCCGGGCACTCTGGTAATTGTTAAAAGGATGGCTTGTGTCTGGATGTCCCCCAAAGCCTCATGTGGGCATAGGTGGGGCTTTTTCAGAGGTGGTTGAATCTAGAGCGTGTGACGTTGGAACTGATTCGTGGTACAGTGCTAGGCTCAAGGACACTAGGATTAAGGGTGTGAGCGCTATCCACCCTAAGTAGCCTGCATCAGATACAAGGGACAGAAAGATCTGTGGTCATCCCTTGCTTGGTTTTGTCTGCCTGCCGTGAACTGTTTCTCCTTTGCAATGCCCCCCTGCCAGGCCACCCTGCCTTGGAGCAAACCATATGGACTGAAACCCTACAAACTGGGGGCTAAATAAACCTTTGCTCCTTTAACGTTGGGTGTCAGGTGTTTTGTCTCAGGAACAAGAAGAGTAACTGAGACAGGTGTCCAACTTCCAAGACCCATTTTAGTGCTTGCTGTCTGGCTTCTCTGTGTACAATGACTCAGTGCGACTGGAATGGGACAAGCTCCTGACATTGTTAAATAGACGTTGGGAGAAAAAGATGAGACCCTGCATGTGTCCCTCATGAATTTATTTTTATTTTATTTTATTTTTTTGGTACCAGGGATCAAACTCAGGACCTCACACTTGCCAAGCAAGCACTTGTGCCACTGAGCTAAATCCCTGGCCCCTTTATGTTTTATTTATGTACTTTTTTTTTTTTTTGAGACAGGGTCTCTCTATGCAGTTCAGGCTGTCCTTAAACTCACTGTGTAGCCCAGGCTCCAACTCTCAGTGATCCTCCTGCTTCAGCCTCCCCAGTGCTGGGATTACAGATGTGCACTGCCATGCCCAGCTTGTTCAGCACAGTTTGAGACATTTTCTTAATACAGGAGCCTCCTGAGAACACTTATGGATGAGTGTTAATTTTTCCATTTACATGCAAGCAGGTTAAATTCAAAGGGCAATTAGTTTGCTGAGCGTTAAGCTAAAAACTAAGTGTACTGTTTGCATTTTTACTGAGCAGCTCTACTTCCCCATCTTTCAGCAGAATATTTAAATGATATCAATTATAAAGTATAATTTTGGCTCCTGGATTCACTTTCTTTTCAATACCAAATTTCTCTTTAGTAGGGATCTCAACTATTCAGATCCTCCTCCCAGATCTTTTGAAAAATATGGGAGTGTATTTATTTCAACTGTATATGTTTGTAAAGATATTCAGGCCACTCTTACCCTAAAGAAAATTCGGCCTCCCTCATTTTCCTTTTGGAAAGAATATGAATTTAATGGGAAATAAACATAGTAGAAACTCCGAGTTAAAGTTCTTAATCCTGTCTCAAATGAATGCATGCTACATGATAAATTAAATATAAGTATTTTAAAAGAAGACACTGCACAAATGCACTTGATATTAATTTCCTAATTTTTATGTATCTTTCTTCTAGGATCTTTCCTGAGCGTTTCCTGGCACTTTTAAAACAAAGGCTCAATATTAAGTTTGATGCAGTTATTGGATATAAAGTTAAAGGACATTAAATGCCAAGTTTTCTTGAAAACTGATTTATCAAGTTTAAGTTGATTCCATCAAATATTAATCAGAATTTTAATATTTTTACCTTTGCTTTTCCTACTTCTTCTTCAGCGTCACTTTTTGGATCCCTGACAGTGCTCATTTATTACCACTTATTACTTATGTAAAACTAAATTCATGTAATACAAACACATACCTTAGAAGTTGTTCTTGTGAATAAAAAGAACAATTTCACAGCAATAATTCCCCAGGTTTTATGGCTCACCTAAAGGTTTGCAGATTTTATACTATAAATGTTTACTTGAAGATACGTTATTTTTAATGGCTCTAAAACTGTATGTAATTCACATTTCCTTTTATATTCTGTTTAAAATCAGAAGCTTTAAGTTCTTTAAATATAACAAAGGACTGTACCGAGTATTGAGTATCCACAGTGAATTTCATGAGTCTCAAACATCTCATCGTGCATGGTGGCACTGAGTCTCCAGAGAGACACCTCAGACTCCAGTGCCGAACATTTCAGACAAGGAAGCTAGAGATGGATACGAGCTGCAGGTATAAAAAGCCCTGGAGGTATCTAAGGCTGAGAACCTGGAGAATACTCATAAATGGCAACAATAGCAAATGGACCAAACTTAAATTCTGTTGTTTCCATCTTTTGTGTCTTAAACTGAACATGGCTTAACCTTCAAATGAGAAGAAAATCAACTATGTAATCAAAAGTCTTTGTTGGTGTCTAGAAAACATGATGAATGAGACTCAGCGACCTATATGTTGAAAAGTAAGTAGGTTTGTTGGGTTTCCACTACAAGAGTGTCTTCTAGACTACGTCTGACATATACATGAAGTAGGCACTTTTGATCTGTGTGTCAGAAAGCTCTCCCCAGCTAACATCAAAAGGCAGTTCTGCCCCGTGAAATGTAGCAAATGGGTACATTTAGGTCCAGAAACTTCATGTGAACAGATTTATATCCAGATTCTAAGCAGAAACAAATATTTAACGTGTCAAGTCCTAAAAGCATCTGACTAATCTTAGCTCACTCAATAAGTAATCTCAATAATCTCACTGCAGCTTGTAAGACTCATGATAATCTGTCTAAGGCAAATTATGCTGTAGATTCTCTACGGTTTCTCAAAAAACAGCATTCTGCTTTTAATTTCTGCCTCTTTACCTTATTCTAATAGAATCAAAATACAATTACTGCAGACTACATCACGAGTTTAGTTGATATAAGTCTATATCTACTTCAAAAATTCTTGCTTTCAGCTGTGTGTAGTAGCACACGCCTTTAATCCCAGCACTTGGGAGGCTGAGGCAGGAGGATCATTGTGAGTTCAGACCAGCCGGGACTACAAAGTGAGTTCAAGGCCAGCCTGAACTGCATAGTGAGACCCTGTTTCAAAAAATAGGGCTGGGGATTTAGCTCAGTGGCCTAAGTGCCTGTCTGGCAGGCGTGAGGTTGTGAGTTCAACCCCTGGTACCAAAAAAAATTCTTGCTTTCCAAAACATTATGCTTGAATCGTGTGACTTTGATCCCTGTCTGCTCACAGCCGTGCTCTGGTAACACTAGGCTTGAGTTGCCACAGAGTTCACAGATTTCCTTTCCCCCAGTCCTGTTACCAGAGAGTGACTCTTGGAGGTGAAAAGCCTGGCATGAGAAGCTTCCAAGTCAGAAACAGATGTTCTGAGTTAGAGACATATGTAATGATTGGTGCACGTGATCAGTTCTGCCTGTAGCAGCCCGCCAGCTAAGGGGGCAAGGGAGAGACCTGTAGGAAACCCGAGTAAGACGGTTCAGTGGACAGCGAAGCGAACTGACCACTTTCCCCTGTCCCCAGTAAACACGTCTTAGCTCCCAGAACACTCGCCAGAAATTCATACTTGGATGAACTTTAGCATTCACTGATATGAAACTCAACGTGACTTCTTGGGCAGTGACCCCTCCACCCCATCAGCAGACTGCGCGCCACTTACCTGCCCAGGGTGCCGCTGCGTCTCGCGTGGTCCCTGCAGAGGGCGCATGGAAGGACGTGAGCCCACCATGCAGCAGCCACAGCAGGCAGCCAGAAGCAGGGCATTGGGTCCAGAGCCATGTCTACAGGGGTGGCGATGGCTACGGCTGAGCTCTAAATTTGCTTCCCTACCTTTAAAAGCAATTTTTTTTCCCTCCATTTTACCCACATCAAAAAATTACTCCTGTGACTCAGAGTCTGAAAACTTTTAAATATTGTTTGGGTGAAGTGAATCCTGATTTGAACTCTACCTCTCTGCAGTTTGATGAGAAAATCCTTGTGTCATCAGTGAGGTCTTCTGAGGGTCACACCCGAATCAGAGACCTACATTGTCTTTTGGGAACTGGAGGAAGACTCCCGAGGTGAATTCTCATGACGCTCTTGGTGGCAAACGGCTCTGTCTTGTGGAGTTCACGATTCCTGACTCTGATCAGGAACCTGGCACCCCTGGATAAGCTGCAATGAGACCTTGCCATCCATCCCTCACCCCTGCAGTGGGGCTGCTGGGGCTCACTGGCCTCTTTCCTGACCCATTGAGAATGTGCCCCGACTCACTTTCAGGAATAATACTCCCTGCACAGGGCACCGCTGCAACCCCAGCATGGGGATGAGGGCTGGGGCAGAGGATGGTGAGTTCAAGCCAGCCTGGTCTACAGAGTGAGACTTTCTTTCTTTCTTTTTTTTAATTTTCAAGAAGATAAAACAGAATAAAACCAATCAAAACAAACCAGTGTAAGAGATACAGGACTTCAGAACATTACAAAATCAACAATAGTTACTATCACGCCTCTTGATGTCTTCAAAATAACTTCGGACATAGTAAAAATCAACAGAATAGGATAGAAACAATAAAAACAAATCAATGAATACAATAAAGGACTTCAAAACAGGCCAATAGTAAATCCAAAATGGCTACCATAACCTATCTTGTATCTTTGAAACAGCTGCTCCTGCCATCGAATTTGACATAATCAAACAAAACAAAAGAGAATAAAACCCAACCCAGCAAAACAATGGAAACGATATAGGGCTTCCAAAACAAGACCATAGGAAATCAACATTGGCTGCAACCCTCAGAAGGAGACCCCCCCCCATGACATACTGCTTAGTGACATCCTCTGAACCTATGACCAGACCACTGGGCCTAGAGCTGCAATGTTAGTGAAACACCAAAGCACCACAGGCATCCTATTGCATTTTACCACCACAGCTATCATCATAGCCTGTGTTTCTCTGGATAAGCCTGTTGCTCATGGGGGGGTGGGGGTGGGGATGGGGGGATGGTACTTCTTGTTTGTCAGCCCACACAACGGAAAGGGCTGAGGTCTGGCCGTTCCAGTCTGCCGGCAGCCCACACATGGCACTGGTTCCCAGACTGGGCTTGCTTGCTGGTGTGGCCTTGTTCTCTCTATCCCTGGTCTGAGAATGGCGCTGATTCACAGGGAGAGGCTGCAGTCTGGCTGTTCCAGTCTGGCAGCACCTGGTGCATGGTGCTGGTTCCCAGAGTTCAGAGTGAGGCTTTCTTGAGAAACAAAATAACAAAATCTCCTTTCCCACCCTTAACCCAGGCCACTCGTCTTAACTGCCAGAAATCAAATCTTTTATTGTAAATAAGTTTTAGAAAGAGTGGAGAATCAGACTAAGAAAAAGGGGTGAAATTGACTTGGTCTATCTTCAGCACCAACTTAGCTATGACTAAGTGACTGAAGAAATGTTATTATGAAGAAAGAAAATACTGATTCAGAGCCTCCCTTCCAGGTTAGGGGGCAGACATACTCTGTGGGATGGACATCAGGACCCCCATTTTGTAGATGAGGTTAACTATACCCCCGAGAAGTGAAACAGTGCATTTAAAATTCCATAGCTAGTTAGATATCACTGCAGATTTGAACCCAGACTTGCCGACCTCGCTGTCATACAGCACCGATGGAATTCTCAGAGTTGGATTATTGCACGTAACACTCTTCACTTCCATCTACCCAAGATTTCCTTGGAATTCAACCAATAGTTCCACATCGCCAAATACAAATCTGTAGTGGCAACTGAAATTGTTCAACCGAGGAATTATTTTCAAATGGGATGAACACTGCAATGCATTGAAAAGAAGGGTTTGTGCTTTTGCTGTTTGATTGTTTGATCATTTTCTTCATGCCTAAATCTTGTAATCTGAACAACTACTTCTAAGACAACAATATGCAATACATTAACTACTGTTAATTTCCTATTCGTTTCAAAATTCTGTATTGTTTCTATCCTTTGTTTTCTTTTGTTTTTAAAATTAAAAAAAAATGCTACCGTGCAGATGCCCAATTATTCCACCTGAAAAAAGGTCCAACCTGGCCTATCTCTGTCTCAGCCAAAAGTCTGCTGAGATTAAACCAAATGCTGGTCAACACGAGGAGAGTTCTAGCCTACACTGGGCACCAAATTCCTGCCCAGTGTAGACAGGAATTTTCACTTGACTTTAAAGCCAATCTGACCACTCACAGTTGTTTTTCGCTGCCTTGTGTTTTTATTTTTATTTTTGTTCTTTTTTTTTTTTGTACCAGGAGTCAAACTCAGGACCTTCTGCTTGCCAGGCAGGCATTGTGCCACTGAGCTATATCCCTGGCCCATGTGTTTTTATTTTGCTTTGTTGTCTAGAATGACTGGTCCAAGTCCAAGATTAGGGAGATTTATCTTTTACTTACATAGCTGCTCCTACAGTTACAGCTGCCCTTGTCCAGCAAAAAGAACACTTAGCAGTGTACTGCAAGTTAGGTGTTGTTGAACTTTAATTTCCTCATCTATGAAAGGAGTGTTAGACCACATAATCTCCTAGACTATCTCCAGTTCCAATTACATAAGTGTCTTAAAGTCGACCCATGCAACAGTTGGGATTTGATACGTGGTTAGCATTTCCCAAAACCAACTTGATCTCTAAATTGTATTTTGTAGAGCATTTATAAATCTCCCTTGAATTTTCCACAGTATAGAGTTCAGAAATCTGTCATAATAACATTTTCATCTTTGTCTCAGTGTAACTCAGACTCGACTACCTGCTACATTCAGTGTTCTAACAAATCCTCATGGGTTTCGTGTGCATTTGAAATATCTGTTAACTAAATGGGTCAAGATATAGCCAGTGAGGTAAGCGTTATGTTAATGTCAATTCATTCATTTTACAATCTGCTAAACCATTATAGTTTTTAAATATTAAATATCAGTAGCTCTTTAAATATTTACATATCTTTTATAGAAGTTTGAACAGTCAAGAGAAACTTATATAACTCAACTTTCTCAGAATTAAAACCATCAGTCCATTTTATAAAACTACTTGGTATGCACTAATAATCTTAAAATGTAGAAAAATATACAAAATATCAAGTGAATGACAGGTCATTATTAAAAATAGTTTAATTGATTTCAAAGATACTATTATTTAAATTCAATCTCAAGACGTACATTGTTACAGATCGTTAGGCACAAAGTAGGATTGGAGTTAGTGTCTTTCAGGAATTTGGGGTGAGCAAGCTCATCAGGAAGAACCCCCTGTACACTTAGGAAGCTCTGCCCCCAAGCGCTCGAGGAGCGTCCACACCTGCCCTTCCGCAGGAGACTTGGCTGCCAGCTGCGAGATCACCCCAGCCCTGGGGCAGTCACACGTTCTTGATATGTGATACTGTGAGTTTACACTTGTAAAACTTCAGCAAAATATATAAAGGATAATTTTTTGTTGTTGCTGTTTTTTGTCTTTTGAAACAGAGTTTCACTATGCAGTTCAGGCTTGAACTCACTTTGTAACCCAGACTGGCCTCGAACTCACAACAACCCTCCTGCCTCAGCCTGCCGAATGCTGTGCTTACAGATGTGTGCCACCATGCCTGGCCTCATAAAAGATAATTATGTATGTGTTTCTTTTTTTTTTTTTTTTTTTTTTTTTGGTACCGGGGATCAAACTCACGACCTCGCCCTGGCCAGGCAGGCGCTTGTGCCGCTGAGCTAAATCCCTGGACCTTATGTATGGGTCTGTTTAAGAAATTAAAATAAATATTTTGCACCAAATAGATAAAAAAAAATTTTTTTTTCTGTGCATTTCATAGCCAAAAAGCTGTGAATTGTTTACCTATGCACGTCAACTGACAAGCTACATACTGATGCGCTAAGTGTGATTGACTGGAAATGTGGACTATCTTCTTTTTTAAATATACCTGACTTTCAATTGCCTAGTAAAAAAGGTATTATCAGCCGGGCATGGTGGCACATGCCTTTAATCCCAGCACTTGGGAGGCTGAGGCAGGAGGATCATTGTGAGTTTGAGACCAGCCTGGCTACAAAGTGAATTCAAGGCCAGCCTGAACTGCGTAATGAGACCCTGTCTCAAAAAATAGGGCTGGAGATTTAGCTCAGTGGCCTAAGCGCCTGCCTGGCAGGTGCAAGGTTGTGAGTTCAATCTCTCGTACAAAAAACAAAACAAAAATGGAATTATCACCATGTTTTCACTTTTCCTGAACCTGTGATATTTGGAAAGTGCTTGAAAGAATTTACCTCCACCTTCTGCTAGATTCAGTAGTTGCTGCCTGTGCTGTGTTTGAGAATGGCTTACCCCATACATGGTTCTGTTTTGTTCCAAGTGCTAGCACCTTTTCACAAAGCCAACTGGAATAATTACAATTTAAAGATATAATCTATCTGTTTAACTCATTCTGGATCATAAAGTCAAGTGCTAGCAGAGAACAGGAGCAACTGTGAGCTGGTTTGGATGGGGACCACACTTGGACCGACTTCCATTCAGCTCTATCATCTTTGTAATATTCTTCATCAGCCACTGAGATGAAAGGTCTGGTTATCCCTGCCAGACAGCCGGATGGAAATTTGCCACCTTCTCATGCCTGCTGTGGGCTCTTCACTGAGTTATTCATCTACTTGTGCCTCCTGTTCTCATCTGAAAAAGGCTGATGGTAATCCCCACCTTCCACTTATAAGAAGCTTTAACCAAGTTAGTAGACACAACATTTACAGTGGCGTCTAGGACATGGCCCATATTCAGGAAATACTGGTTATTCTTATGCTGGTTTTGGGGTTAATAAAATAATGAATGGGTGAGCGCAGGGTTGCCAGACAGAATACAGAATGCCCAGTTGAATTTATATTTTAAATCAACGATGGATCATTATTTTAGTAGAAGAGTATGCTATGCAATATTGCGTTTTTCTTTGCTGTCTCTCCAATTCTTAAGTGAAAGAAAGCATGTGCTTTTCAGACTCAGATTCTGGATTCCAAGGAGCAATAGAAGCCACAGCACCACTGTCAGGAATATGTTACCCCCTGCTAGTACAGTATATGTGCTGCATGGCCCCACGGATCTAGATTCTCACGATACCAACCCCAGGGCTCTGTGAAAGGCCCAGCCCAGTCCTGGAAACCAGCTCTGCTCCTCGTCCCTTAAAGTTCTGCAGTGGAACAGGTCAGAAACTCTGGAACGTGGTGTCAGAGGTGCTTGTCAATAAAGCACTCTTTGAGCCTGCTTCGATGAGGAAAAAAAATAAATAAATGAAAGGATTTTCCCTGCCACGTCTGTGTTCCCTGTCAAGACCCGCACATCCAGCAAGTACCCAGGCTGAGGCCTGCAGTGCCGCCTGCCTTCTTTGGTCTCACCTCGCCAAAATTATTACTAGATTTATTATTTTTTTGCATGAATTTAAACAACGTTAAATTCCACATCAGTCACCACTGATTTGGTGATTCCACATCACAGATGTGAGCTCAGTCACCCTTCCCACCCTTCTGTCTCCTGTGTGTCGCTCCCCGCCACGCCAGCCACGTGTCCAGCCGCCTTCTTGGAATCTCCCCTGGGGATGACCAACCGCACCTCAAGGGGAAGAGAAAACGGGTACAGTTCAGAAAGCCTTGCTGCTTGATAAGATCCTAAACACGACAGGCAATTTTAGCTTACTTGAGAGACTTTTACTGAGAGAAACTTGTACTAAAATGTGGTACGAAGTAAATTAATGACAACGTCAAGGTCCTTTCATTCCCATCGAAAGAACACAGCCAGGGACCGGGGATTTAGCTCAGTGGCACAAGCGTCTGCCTGGCAAGCACAAGGTCATGAGTTTGATTCCCGGTACCAAAAAGAAAACACAACCAATTTAAAACATAATTGGATCCCAGCACTCGGAAGCAGGAGGATTGTTGTGAGTTCGAGACCAGCCTGGGCTACAAAGTGAGTTCAAGGCCAGCCTCAACTGCATAGTGAGACCCTGTCTCAAAAAATAGGGCCAGGGATTTAGCTCAGTGGCCTAAGCGCCTGCCTGGCAGGCGCAAGGTTGTAAGTTTGATCTCCATTTCCAAAACAAAAAACAAAAAACACATAATTGGAGTAAATAAAACTTGTTTATGAAAATTTTAACTTATGAAAATATTTTGAAATGAACCCAATGATGTCACAGAGATCATTAAACCAAAAACTTCAAAATTGGAGAAAGCAAGGTAGAGCATATGTTTCTAGCATTCCTGAACCGAGCAGGACCGCGTGTTTGAGCAACATGAAGATTCCGACCCCTAGGAAACATCCAGACAAACAAAAGATAGTTTACCAGGTACCTCCCGGACTGAACCTTCCCAGCATCTGCACTACTGGAGAACATTAACCCTTTCACTTTCTCGGTGGTTCTTAATTCTTGAAAGATTGCAATACCCCAAAGTGTAATAATCTAGGCCACACTTGTAGATATGAAAGCTGTTTTCCGAAGTCTCTCAGTGGTGCGAGTTTGGTGGCGTGAATCCTGAGCTCTGCCTGTGTCAGTCAGACTTTCATTCTTGATTGGATTCCTGCATCGCAGCCCGGAGCAAGGTCCCATCTAAACCCCCATGTTAATATTTAACAGCTCCCAGCAAATACCTCTGCAAGCCTGCACACGCAGTGAGGTAGTCAAGAATTCACTCGAAGGGATTTAGCTCAGTGGCATAGCACCTCCTCAGAAAGCACGAGGCCCCGAGTTTGATTCCCAGTACAAAAAAGAAAAAAAAAAAAAGCCACGAGAATTCATTTGAAATAACTAACACTCAAGGTTCAAACCAAACATGAGTCGCGTGCTCTCCCTTGCAGTGTGGCTTAGGTAGCCCCCGCCGGTGTCTCCCAATCAGCTCCTCGACACTGGGGTTCACTAACGCCTCATTCCAGCCTGCAGCACCGACCTGGGCATTGCAAGGGCTGTGTCCATCCTGGCTACCAGAAGCTGCCATAGCCTGAATGTGCTTCCCCAGATTCATCCACTGAACGCCCAGCCCTCTACGAGATAACCTCAGAATGAGGGCCTCTGGGAGGTGCGTCGTCCTGAGGGCTCTGCCATGCGGGGAATCCTTAGCAAAACCCCACAGCATTCTCTCTCTCCTGTGCCGCTGGAAAGCCAGCTGCCTGGAAATCAGGAAGCCAGGCCACATCCGACAGAGGCTATGCCCGCACATTAGTCTTGGACCTTGCAGCCTCAAGAGCAAGAGAAACAGGTTTATTGTTTATAAGTCCCGCAGTCTACAGTAGTTCCAGCAGCTGGCATGGATGAGATGGAAGTCAACAGTTTTGAGCTGAGACTTATGACAGCTGGTCTAACGCTCTTTCCAGTATGATCGCCAAGGGAGTCGACTGTTTTGTAGAACCTAAAATCTCCTGCAAGTGCAGAAGGTTTTAGAGAACTGAGAGCCATGGGTGAGGTGGTCAGCAAGCTGAAGCGCAGCATGGACACTGGGTCTTCATGAACACATGGATCGATAGCGAAGCTTTGCTGACCTGAATGTTAAGGTTTTTTTAGGGTGATGTCTCTCCTTTATCCTTTTCCCTCCATAAAAAAGAAACACACACATATACACACACAGTTGGCATAAAAATACCAACAGAGTCAGGCACAGTGGCACACACCTGTATTCCAGATACTTAGGAGGCTGAGGCAGGAGGTCACTGGTTCAAGTGCAGCCTGGGAAATTTGGAGAGATGCTGCCTTAAAATAAAATGAAAAGAACTGGGGAAGGGGATGGATGGCAATGTTCTTATGTAGCTCGCACAAGCCCCCTGGATTCAATCCTCATACCACGCAATAAGAACGGAAGAAGGAAGCAAAGAGGGAAGGAAGAGAAACAAAGAAAGGATACCAACAGGCCATTAGCTGATACAGTATGGTATCTGGCTAAGTATTTTTAGAGGTGAAATTTTGTGGCGAAACACGTACACTCTGCTTCTCAGATAAGCAGGTCGAAAGTACACATTCCCTTGGGGCTCCTTTGATCTGTGCCAAGCATTCACTGGCAAGTGGGATCACTTCAAAAGCCTGAGGTGTGCATGACCCATCAGAGCAAAGTCAGCCCAGCCCCGTCTGTGCCTCCAGCACCTGCATACCCAGCTCCTCCCCGCCCCGGGCAGAGCCGTCTTTTCCCCAGGATTGCACAGGACAGAGTCGTGGGACAGAGACACCATGAACATCATCTTGGACCTCCTCTCGCTCCTGTTCATCATCAGCTACTCCTACCTAGAGTCCTTGGTGAAGCTTTTCATCCCCCGGAGGAAGAAATCTGTGGCCGGGGAGATCGTCCTCATCACCGGAGCTGGGCACGGAATCGGCAGGCTGACCGCTTATGAGTTTGCAAAACGGAAAAGCAGGCTGGTCCTGTGGGACGTTAACAAGGTAATGTGTGCATTTGCCCATCCTGTCAAGTCACAAAGTACATGCGCAACTTCTATAAGTCACCCGATTCAGCCTCTGCTTATTTTTGCACGACTTTGCTTCAAAGTTTGTCAGAGTCTCTGGAGTCTTATTAATTCATGCACTGAGAAGGTTAGAGGAAGGGCACATACCTGAGATGGAATGGTGGTTTTTATGCCTTTGTGTGCGGGTTTATAACAAAAGATACAGAGCCGGGCTCTTTGCAAGCTGCTTAAGTCAGGTGACTCACACGATTCCTCTCAGCCTTGGTTTTCTTATCTCTGAAATGGGGGTAATGTCTCTGGGGTTGGAAAGTTACAGGTAAGGACCAAGTCCAGCCAACAGATGAGCTAAGAACGGTGAGTTAAGAATGACTTTTAAGCGGTTATTCAAACAAAAACCACAGAAACCCCTTGTAACTTTCCTCATACACAATGCTAAAATATTTATTATGTGGCTCTTTGCAGAAAAATTTTGCCAACTCCTGGGTAAGAGGATAAAATGGTGAATATTTTAAATGCTTAAGCTCACACCTGGCAGGTGGTAAACATTAGTTGTGTTAAAACCTGTGTGCAGTGTCCACTTCAGGAACACAGTGGACCCAACGGTGTCCCCTGGAGCTGACGCTGATGCCACATTTCACTTACAAAACGACCAGGCGTGGCACTGTGCCGTGTGCTAGCTCAGGAAAGGAGAATGTTCGTCACGCAGCGTGTGACGAAAGCTCTGCTTGCCGGTGCTTTCTATGGACGTCAAATCCTAAGACAGAGGGAGAACAGTGCTGCTTCCTGCAGTCTGGCAGCGAGTCAGTCGGCAAGTGCCCAGCCGGGGCCAGTCAGGGAAGGACCCTCGGGCCTCTCCTTCCTCCCTTCTCAACCCTCCGAGGCACACTGGAGGGGACCGGCTTTGTTCCTGCGGCCCCAGTCCATGCTGCAGTCTGTTCTGTGGGGTTTCAGGTGGCTGCACCCGGGCTTGGTCCCCAGCAGTGAAATACAGAGGCCCTGGGAGGCAGCACTCTCCAAGGAAAGCCCTCTCTGCCTTTTGAGGTGGCCCCCAAGTGCCAGCACCCCTCCAGCATCCCAGGACGTTGGGCATTCTCTCCTCTTCACTGCCGGGTTTACAAATTGTGAAAGAAAAGATACAGTCAAAACCTTGTTATAAAATTTGCCATCTGTAAAACTTCAAAAGGATTCTCATCTTCCAGAAATGCACTTTGAGAAGCACTGGGACCATTTTATCTTAGAAAACAGGTCTTGGAACTTAGGTTGAAAAAATAAGTTGCTCTGTCTCCACATCCTAGATTCAAAGGCAAGATTATTACCTAAATGAGAATTCATTCAGTAGCCCTGGCCTATTTCACTCCAAAGCATGAGAACAATCCACTGTTGTGTGCTGGGCATGGAGGCGCAGGCCTGTAATCCCAGCACTCGGGAGGCTGAGGCAGGAGGATCACTGCAAGTTCAAGGCTAGTTTGGGCCATATAGTGAGTTCAAAACTAGCCTGAACTACATAGACCCTGTCTCTAAAAAACAACACACTGTTGTCTCCTGGGGCAGACACACGATCTACCTTCACACATGTCTCTCAAATAAGGATACCTCTTTCCCTGTCCTTGCCAAAAGGCTGTATCAGAATACTTGAGAAACATCTGAAGGGCAGCTTATATAGTTTAGAATTATTAGTTTAGAATTGCAAGTTGTGCTTGGTGCCATACACCTGTAACTGCAGTAGTTAAGAGGGTGAGGCAGGAGGATAACGAGTTCAAGGCCAGCCTAAGACCCTGTCTGAAAAAAATGATTAGGACTGCTGCTCAGCACCCTACGTCCTGGTACCGAGTTAGTGGCCAGTGTGTGTCAATGAATCACTGAATCTTCTTTCCTTCTCCGTACTCAAACATCACTTCCCATGATACCTCAAAGAGCCACATCTTCAGGCCCAGACAGTAAGCGCCTTTGAGACACTGCCTCCCAGGGAGCCTCCAGGCCAAGATAAAATGCTGGAAAGCAAAAACAGAGAGGAGTTTTCTTTGCTATTTCTTTCATGCTCATCTGAGCAGCCAACGGCAGAAAAGTCAGGCACAGTCCAATTGCAGGTGAGGCAAGTATTGGCTCCGAGGAAATTTTCTCACACCTAAGGAGGCGTTTTAGGTATCTTGAGAAAAATGGCTTGGCCAGAGTTTTCTTCCTCCGCTCTTCCCTGAAATCTGGTTTTCCCAATGACAGCGAGGTGTTGAAGAAACGGCCGCCGAATGCAGGAAGCTGGGGACCACCGTGTACGCCTACGCGGTGGACTGCGGTGACAGGCAGGAGATCTACAACGCCGCGGCCCAGGTGAGGCTGCGGCTCCGCTCTCGTCCGCTGTCCTTGGAGGCTTTGTAGCTGCCCCCTCCCAGGGCACCGAGTATTGCCCCCCCGCTTTAAAGCGGATGTTAGCCATTCAGCGAAACAGCAATGTGATCAAAGCAGCCATTTGTACTTTGTTGGAAATCAGTGGGTTTTTTTTTTTTTTTTTATTTGTTTCTTTGTGTTTTGTACCGGGGATCAAACTCAGGACCTTGCACTTGCCAGGCAGGTGCTTATGCTGCTGAACTAAATCCCCAGCACAACCAGACTTGTTATCAGCAGTTTAAGTAGTATGCCAGAGGAGCTGGCAAAATATTTATCACCAGGCAAAACAGGTTACCTCCTAGTTTTCAGTCCTATTACTTTTTTTTTTTTTTTTTTTTTTTTGCACCAGGGATCAAACTCACAAACTCAGGCCTGCCAGGCAGGTGCTTAAGCCACTGAGCCAAACTCCCAGCCCTAGTTTTTTTGAAGCAGGGTCGCACTCTGTAGCTCAGGCCGGCCTTGCGCTCACGTTGTAGCCCAAGCCGGCCTCAAACTCACAACGCTCCTCCTACCTCAGCCTCCCGAGTGCTGGGATTAAAGGCGTGCGCCACCACGCCCGGCCCTAGTCCTATTACTTTTGCAGTCATTTTTTCACTTTAATTGGTTCTTTCATGAGGTTTTAGTTATTTTGATGTTAATTTAGCCTTCTATAGAAAACGTGATGTTAATAATTATTATAACAATTTTTAAAAGAGTAAACATCAATGCTCACAATGAGTCAAGCACTTCAATGCACTATTGCATTCTTTAGCTTAATTCAGTGATTCTATTAACCTCATTTTACAGATGAGCAAGGTAAGTGTCAGAAAAGTTAAGACACACAAAGAACATGCAGCTCACACGTGTGGAACTCAGTCAGCATTTTAAAATGATTTGGCAAGGGCCGGGGATTTAGTTCAGTGGCATAAGGGCCTGCCTGGCAAGCGTGAGGTCATGAGTTTGATCCCTGGTACCAAAAAAAAAAGACTTGGTGAAAACTTATTTATCAATTTAGCAACACAATTTTTATTACTATGTATTTGTAGCACAGAATGATTACATTCATCATGGGGAGTGAGTACATGTACATAACACATCTCTATTCTTTCTTCCCCTTCCTGTCCATCCCTGTTTTTTGTTTGTTTGTTTTACTAGTATCAGATTTACTTATTTATTTATTTATAAGGCTTTATCAAGTTAATTATCATAAACACAGATTAACAGCCAGACTAACAGGGCAAAAAAAATATACAAAATACATAAGATAATTATACTAGATCAAGTACACTTTTAGATTCATTGGCCATGCTGGATTAAAATAATTTTTTCCTCTTTTTTCCCTACTCTCTATCTTTTATTTTGCACTTTATTTATATTTTGGTTTCTCGTATAAGAGAAATCATGCAATCATTAAACTTGTGTGTCTGATTTATTTCACTTAACATTAAGGTCTTGAGGTTCATTCATTTTTCTACAAATGACTAAAGTTTCTCCTATCAACACAAATATTAATTATACTTCATTGATAAACTTTCAAAATTCGTGATGTACTAAGTCCTGAAATCTACAAGTTAAAAAAAGTGGGTCCTTGGGTTTCATCTCCAGTATGACCCCAAAAATTATGACAATTTTTATGGCCATTTTCCCTGTACACCCTCTGTTTGAGCTGGAAGGTCTCATGCTTAAACTCTGAGAGACCTCACCCAGTAAAATAAAAAAAAAAATCTAATCCCTGATGACAGCAGGTCTCAAAACTTGGAGTTTGTATAACACACCTAGTGAATGCATTCTCCGAATTTTCAAAGGTAAAGAAAGAAGTGGGTGATGTAAGCATCGTGGTAAACAATGCTGGAGCAATATATCCTGCGGACCTTCTCAGTACCAAGGATGAGGAAATTACCAAGACATTTGAGGTCAACACCCTAGGACATTTTTGGGTGAGTGTGAGTCGGTGAGTTCCTCTTTGACACCTTCTCTGAAGACAGGTGAAGTTCATAGTTGAGTTCACCTACTTCTGAGTAGGAAACTGGCCAAGTGTTTGCCTAAATCAGGGTTCGTCTAATTTGTTTGGGTAGAAAAACCACAGAGGCCCTGACAGAGGGCACAAAGTTTAGGGTAGTGGGGAGACACTGCACCCCAGAGTGTAAATGACTGGTCTCTTATTGTGTCCAACACAAATCCGTGAACATACCCAGCTCCAGCACATAGGTGTGCAGGTTGCTGAGGTGCTCACTGTCCACCTTCTCGGTGCTGTAAAAGAAATGACGCGCTGTGCACTTACGTGCAGCCTCCCTTGCCGGGGCTCCAGAACTGAAGGACAGCAGAAGCAGCCACTCAGGTGTGACGGGCACATTCCTGGGTGGGACTCTCAAGGAGGTCCTAGACCCGTGGAATACTGGACTTGGGCAGTGACTCCAGAAACCCCTTGAACTTTGGTTTGGTTTGGTTTTTGTACAGCCGTGGGGACTGAACCCAGGACCTTTGCACTTAGCTACATCCTCAGCCCTTTTTTTTAAATATTTGAGACAGAGACTTGCTGGGATGACAGGCATGTGCCACCATGTCTGGTTTAATTAGTTACTTTTGTGGGAGACTGAACACAAATTTCAACTGTCCTGGTCAAATTTCAACTGTCCTGGTAGAAAAAAATTTATCTTCTAGGCCTTAATATTAGTATAAAACCTAGGGCAACCCCAGATTCATTCTTTTTTTTTCTTTCCTTCCTTCCTTCCTTTCTTTCTTCCTTCCTTCCTTTCTTTCTTTCTTCTTATTTTTCTTTTTGGTTTTTTGAGACGAAGTCTTACTGTGTAGCCCAGGCTGACCTTGAACTTGTGGTGATCCTCCTGCCTCAGTCTCCTGAGTGCAAGGGTTACAGGCATGCACCACCACACCTGGTAACCTTGGATTCTGGAAGAGAGAAGGAAAAAGGAGATGTACTTCCCTGCCTCCCCAGCCCCCCCGGTGATATGAGCTGATTATCATGCTCACCAAACTACCCCGAGACCTCATTATATTATTTATCTACAGCTGTATAACGAATTGTACTAAAGTTTCCAGCACTCTGGGAAGCCGAGGTAGGAGAATCACAGGTCTGAGCCCAGCCTGGGCAATTTAGCAAGACCCTGTCTCAAAATAAAAACAAAAGTGGGAAGGGACTGGGGATGTAGCTCAGTGGGAGGGCCCTGAATTCAATCCCCAGTACTGCTCCCCTCAAAGGCAACAATAAATACACCGTCTCCTCTCACAGTCTGAGGGTCAGGAATCTACAGATGGCTTGGTTTGGCAGTTCTGGCTCTACAAATTTGCATGGGGTCTCATAAAATGCTATTGTGATTTTTTGAAAAGCATGAAGTCTTTTTTGGAGAAAAAGACTTTTGTTTCCTGGAGCTTATACATATGATATGTCGGGCTGGGAGTTTGGCTCAGAAGCTTAAGTTCCTGTCTGGCAGGTGTGAGGTTGTGAGTTCGATTCCCCAGTGCCACAAAACAAAACAAAACAAAACAAAACATATGATATGTCATGTCACAAATAGGGAGAGAGGAGATGTACTTATGATATGTAACAGTTTAGGGCCAGTATAGAACTCAGCTTATTCCGGTCTCAGTTACAGATGCATTCATCCTTAGGAACAAAAGAGCCCAAAACCAAACACAATCACAGAATACCAGATTACCGTAGGCATCCCTATATTCCGGAAAACTGAATTCCTCCCTGAATCTTGCTGTTCAGGGTTGGGGTGATCGCTCAGAGGTCCAGTGCTTGCTTCGCACGTGTGAGGCACAGGATTTGCACTCCATCACCACAAAGACTGTGACAACAATAATGCTTCTCACCTGGCACCCACAAGGTGCTCTCCGGTTCCCCCGAGGGAAGCACGAATAGTAAGATGGGTTCCCAGCGTGTGCCATAGAGGGCACCCCATTCAACAGGGCCCCAGATCCGTGCAGTTTTCTGTTTCATTTCTGGCTTTTGAGTAGAAGTGTTGTAAACTCTTATACAGAATGTTTTTGGTTTTTTTTTTTTGGTACCAGGGATCAAACTCACAACCTTGTGCCTACTAGGCAGGTGCTTATGCCACTGAGCTAAATCCCTGTAAAAGTCCTCTCAAATGCCATTCGCTCGTGAGAAAAGCAAAGTATCTTATTTGGAGACCTAAGACGCGGGTTGTTGTTTCTCTTTTTCCTGCACTGACCTGAAGATCACAAAAGCGCTTCTTCCATCAATGATGAAGAGGAACTACGGCCACATCGTCACGGTGGCTTCGGTGTGTGGCCACGGAGTGATCCCGTACCTTATCCCCTACTGGTGAGCTTTTCCTGCCAGCAGGGCTGTGTATTTCTGTACTTTAAAGGGATTGCTACACTTCAGATTCTAATGCTCGCGGCATGCTAATTTGGGTGTGTGGAATTCATACATTACGGTAGACTGATTTTTAAATGATTTCCAAAGCAATGAAACTGGTAGTAATTTTATTTAAAGTATTTTTAGATTCCTGAAAACTTTGTAAAGCAATGGAAGAAAAGAGTCATGCCACGTATGTTTCCATTCTCTCCTGGAATGAGCAGATGTTGATAAAAGAAACAGGAAACACATAGACTTAAGCAAAACATACAGAACTTAAAATGAAACTAAACGGATGCCACTGCGTAGGTGCCCCAAGCCAATATAAGCCAACCACAGTGGCTTTGGATCAAAACCTTTACCAGTGTGACTGTGCAATGGCAGTTTGTGTGTGTGTGTGTGTGTGTGTGTGTGGCAGAGATAGACAGAGATACAAGGCCTTTACGGAACTCGCCCGAAGATACAAAACAAAATGGTAGAATCAAGCTTTAAATGTAGACAATAAACCACAGCTGCATGCAGTGTACCCCGAAGTTTCCTGGTTCCCACCCAAGCTAAGATCCAAGTGACAAATGGCAAGTTGGGATGGGGGTGTAGCTTGGGTTTAGAGCACATGATTGGTACATTCGAGCACTTGGTGTCAGTCCCCAGCCCCCAAAAAGATACTGGATACAATCAAAATTCTGTTTAGTCATATATGAAAATGAATGGCTATGTATCCTCTTGGAAAAATCACAAGCACACGGTTTGGGTGGGGGGTCTTATTCTCGAGGCGTATCACGCTGCCTTCTCATGGAAACCTGAGGGCTGTGCTTTGCTGACCTGTAGCTAAAGGTGGTCGATGATTCTCTTGCAGTTCCAGCAAATTCGCCGCAGTTGGCTTTCACAGAGCTCTGACGGCAGAACTTGAAGCCTTGGGGAAAACTGGTATCAAAACCTCATGTCTTTGCCCAGTTTTTGTAAACACCGGATTCACCAAAAACCCAAGCACCAGGTGAGGTCAAAATCCGTTCTGGATGGGAACAAAGCTTAAGAAATTTATAACAACCATATGAGAAACTATTAGGTAGACCTATTGGAAAAATAGAGAAACAAAAAATATTTTTCCATATTGATGTTATTGTGTTAGTTTTAAGTTTCCCTTCGAACTTAAAGTAGATAAACACCTGAGGGATGAGCAAGAGTGTCTGGCTGCCCATGAATCAGGCAACTGGAACTTCTTTGTGTCCAGGAGAGGAGTCGCCCCACACCCCAGTGCTAGGAATGACCAGGGTCGTGGGTGGGGGTGGGGGTCATCTACGCTGGGAGTCGCGTCTCCAAGATGCATGCTACCTAACACCCCACTGATATAGTATATGGAATGGCGAGGGTATGTGCCACTTTTATATCATCCCCAGCACTGGTCACTCTGCTAACATAAAGCACACCAGCATTTTCCAAACTTGCTGGAAGTCAATGTTCAGAGGTTCTTCCTGAGAGAGTCTGACTCTGGGGGGGGGGCTGAGGTGAGCTTCAAGGACAAGGTGTGGTACTTTGTTTTGTTGCATTTTACAAGCATACCAGGTGAGTCCGGGAGCACATGTAGAAAACGCTGGGCTTCATACTCATAGGTGAAATAAATCAGAAACACATGTGTAAACATCGAATTGCCTCACGAGAATCTTAAACAACGTATGTACATGTCTATGTGTATATATGTATGTAAAACATAGTTAAGATAGTTATACTACTGATTTCTCTGAGTTCATTGAAGAGAAAGATTTGAGCTGATACTGTTCGAACAATTGAATGCAGGTAGCTTGTGCTCTGGGTGAATGATTTGGGGATGACAGTGCACAATGTATTACCTTTGTTGTCCCCTGATTGATGTATTTTGAAATTTTTAAAATTTAAAAAAAAATATTTCTCCTTGAAATAAAATGGATTTGGAAAAAGTAAAAATAAAATAAAATATAAAAAAGAAAGAAAGAAAACACTGGCCTACAAAGCATATCACGGGCATGTGATAACTGTTATCATCCCGGTCCTTAAAAATGCAAATGTTTCTAGGAGCAGCAAGAAATTAATCCCTAGGTCATTAGTCAAAATGAATAGCTACAAGAACTTTGTCTCTGGTGAGAGGATCTGAGACCATCAGAGGGGGAAAAATTTGTCCAGAGAGAGGAAAAAGAAAAGCATAAAGGTGAAATCAAAGCCCTGAAATTCAGCCATTAGCTCCAGATCTGGGTCTTCTGCTACAGGTTAACATGTGTTAAGCTTGCCTGGCAGAAACCAGTTATGACTAAAAGGCATTTGGTCTAAATACGGCTAATTGATGCTCTTAAACTCAGCCACCGTAGAGCCTGTTGAATCTTCCGCTCAGTTAGCTGCTGCAGCTGGGGTCTCTCCCTGCACTGGAGTCTTCTGCAGACCTTAGGTACCTAGCGCGTGTTCAAGACTGTGCATGAGCAGACACGGAGGTACCATTGCAGCTGCCAGTTTTCTCTGAGGCAGGAATCTAGGACCATGAAAAATTCTCCCGCTGAGTACGCAGGCTTGGTGTCTAACAGGCTTTTCCAGAAGTCCCTGGCACTCTTGGAGAAGGCGCAGTAGATGAGGAAGGTAAGGGTAACGTGACCCTGGCTGGTCGAGTGTTGGGGTAACCACAGGGCCAGACAGGCAGACAGTTTCAGGGCTGTTCTCACCTAGGCCGTGGGATTCTGAATTTTCTCCACAAGGGCGGACACTGGTATGCTAGTGTCAGTTTGGCCCTGAGACTGTGTTGAAGACTTCAGGTAAATAGAATGAGAAAGAGAAAAGAAAGAACCCAATAATTTGGGAAAATATTGGTTTATGCTACTCTCTGCTGGCTTACCATTCAATGCCATGGACTGATCTGTGGTAAGTCACAGAATATCTCAGGGATTGAAGTTTTAACCTTCACTGCTTACCTAACTGCTCTAACCACTTCAGCCCACGGCTAGACGTCCCACCTTCGGTGCAACATTTTAAATCCATTTATGCTTTAATTTTCTGTCATCATCTTGCACTGTTGGGCAATTCTATACTGTGCCTGTGGTTATGAGTGTTTCTTGAATTAGTCTTTCGATAGGGAGGTTCTAATGCAATACTCCTTGTGCAAATCTTAAATTCCCATTCTACTGAGATAGGCAAGTCAGAGGCAAATCTCAAGTACTAAATGCCCTCAAAACAAGCTCTCTGGAAAACCCTTACTGAGAGGGAGGTGCCCTGAGCTATAAAGTATCTTTTTTGTACCCAACAGGCTTTGAGATGTCACCTGTTCCCTTCTCACCCCCTGATTAATCCGACCCATCCTTCTTCGTTCTCCGGATCCTCTGTTACTTACCATCTCATGCCTCTCCACTATCTTGGTTTTGGTTTTGGTTTGGGTAATGGGAATTGAACTCAGGATCTCATGCTTGCTGGGCAGGTGCTGTGCCACTGAGCTATATCCCTGGCCTCTGTCCACTATCTTGATAGTTTTGCTGGGTAAGATAATAAACGCTCCTACTGGATATAAAAGTCTAAAACAGCAACGTGATGTGTGGAGCAGGTGGGAGGTAGCATTCGTACGGTGAATCTGGGAACATGTTAATTCTAGATAATGGTGAACAGACAGGTTAATCTCCAGCACTCAAACCGACAAGTAAGTAAATGAAATTTTAAAGCTAGGAATAACTTTTTTCTTTGTAATTACAGATTGTGGCCGGTATTAGAGACAGACGATGTCGCAAGAAGTCTGATAGAGGGGATACTCACTAACAAGAAAATGATTTTTGTTCCATCATATCTCAACATTTCTCTGATACTGGAGAAGTAAGTACCACACAGAATACCTATGATACTAAAACGCAAGCAGAACTATTATCGTGGACAGCTGTGGAGGTTGCTATGGAAACCCTCCATGCCAGGAGTGCAGGGTGACGTGTCTTCTGTTATTGCTTCACTCTTCTGTCAGTGCCTCGCTTCTAAAGAAAGGGAATGATTCCTTTTTCCCACTTTATCTACCATCTCTGTCCAATCTTTGTTGAAGACTGTCCAAGCTGACAGAATGCCAGTTCAAAAAGACAGTCATGTAGTGAAGTAGTTCATACAAGCTCGACTTTTTAAAAAGCCTTCTGGGATTTTGGTTGAGATTGCATTGAATCTGAAAACCAACTGGAAGAAAACTGATCTAGTGTTAACCGTATGGAGTCATCCAACCCTAGAACACACTATATCTCTCCTTTTATCACCTTCTTTGAAATCTGTAGGCAGTATTTTGTGGTATTTGGTGTTGAAGTCTTACACATCTTTCATCAAATTTAATCCCAAAATGTATCATC
>RJWM01025973.1:0-28657 GCA_004363535.1 Dasyprocta punctata | reverse complement strand
TCGGGAGGCTGAGGTAGGCGGAGCGTTGTGAGTTCGAGGCCGGCTTGGGCTACAACGCGGCGCAAGGCCGACCTGAGCTACATAGTGCGACCCTGCCTCAAAAAAACCAGGGCCGGGAGTTTGGCTCAGTGGCTTAAGCGCTTGCCCTGGCAGGCGCAAGGCTGTGAGTTCAATCCCCGGTGCCGCAAAAAAAAAAAAAGGAAAAAAAAAAACTATCAAGGCCTATGAAAGGACTATACCTGTTACATTTCACTCTTTACATACTATAATTTGGTTCATCACCCAGCAATACAGGTCAGGTTTTCTTCTGTTCATTTTCCTTCCAGATACTCCAAGTTACTGTTGAGCAGTCCTTTGTCCACACGTGCTGCAGTCTTCAGGCAAATACTAACCTTGGCTGGTACTTGGTGATGCATACTACCAATACCAAGCCTTTTTTTCTCTTTCACAGGTGGCTGGTGAAGGTGCTGATCACCACAGGTGTGTACCTACTGCTAGGGTCTACTGTGGGTTCTTACAGTTCACCCAGGGAGAGGGACCTTCACAAAATATTGAGGCTGCCCTGATGGCATCTCCCAGGGTAACTTTGCAGTTGGAAGTCCTCTAGATTTTGAGAAACATAGCTAATTGTCTTGTATCAAGTTGAAAGATCTGGTAACTGGTAAACTGTAGCTTCACACTCTTAGAGTTGTCCCTTCGAGGTATACTGACTGAAAGTTCAGGCTCTGGAGAGAGCTTTGGAGTATCCTCAAGACCGCTGAGTCAAGATAAGCACCACGTGATCTGAATACAAAGTGAGAATGAGATACTGTATAGAAGGCTGAATAATACGGATAGTGGTGCAGTTTAGCCTTTGCAGTGATCTGTGAGCTGCTTGTTGAGCCTTTGTTCCTAAAGCAAAGGAAGTTGAAAAGTAAAGCATTCTTTCTCTGGGTGCCTTTGTGGCACTCAGATATGAGAACTAAAAGTACATCCCCAGCCTGTTTTTTTTTATTTTTGAGACAAGGTCTCACTAAGTCTCTTTTAAGTTTTCTTATTTATTTCTTATTTATTTATTTATTATTTATTTATTTATTTTTAAGAACAGAAATATTTATTGAGAGAAAGAAAGCTTCTGTCTGAGAGAAATAGAAGGGGTCCCGAGTGGGTTGCCAAAGACTGTCTTTTCTAGTGACTTTTATAGAGTAAAACCATGGTGGGGAAAACAGAACTCTCAAGGCAGACGGGCTTGAGGTGGGACCTCTTTTTAAGTTTTCTAGATTGGCCTTGAACTTGTGATTCTCTTGCCCTAGCCTCTTGGACTGCTGGCATTACAGGTGTGTGCCACCACACCCAGTTCTGGTGTTCCTTATGACACTCCTACAAAGAGGCAGCATGAATGTTTATAGTTCTTAGTTACTTACCTTGCCAGAGGTGTGACTTTGTTTTGAGAGCAAATTTTGAACTTACTATCCCCAAAATACCAGAGTGAGTACTCTTCTGCAAGTCTTCTCAGTGGAGAATGTGGTGGAAATTACATTGTTGTTGGTCTTCACAGAGTAAACATTAGGAGGAAGTCTGTGATGTAAGGTAGCTTTTAGACATAAATCCTTGCCCTTGAGCTTGTTGAATTGTCTAGCCAAAGTATGATCCTGTCAGGTTAACTGAGCATCTGGAATCTTGGTCAGAGGGAAAGTAGGAGCCCAGGAACCCTCTGTTGTTTTCTTCCCCATTCTCTTGCATGTAAGTCAGAAATTTTTAAGATCTGTCTTCCAGAAACCTCTTTTTTCTCCTTGACTGGAGGAAGAGGCTGGGAATTTTTGCCTTTTATTGTTTGACTTTACTCTGACATAGGTTTAGTGGGAACATGAAAATGATGCCATTTTCAAATAAAATTAAACAATTTCTGTTACTTCACACTAGAGATTTCTCTTTTACAAACTTGAGAGCAGTAAAGCTCCAAATTTGGTGTTATGTGGACATGGGTTTTTGTTTTGTTGTGAGCTATTATGCCATCCATTTCAGGACACCCATACCTACCCATGTTATTGCAGTGAACAGTGGTTAGTTTCATAGAGCCATTTCATAAGGTCTCCCCAGATTACTTGGTATGTGTGACAATCAGCAAAATAGTTAAAAACCAGATATCTTCTTGTCCCATGTTACTGCTAATGATTTGGAAAATTAACCTTTACTCTGGTTTCCTGGCCTAATCTTTAGAGTACTGTACACCTATTGGGAAAGATCTTTGATCCTTGCTCTTCAGCGACGATGTGCACATGTGCATTATTAGCTGAAATGGTTTTGCCAAACAGTGCTTACCCTTACTGTGTGAAGTTGTCTGATAAATTGTATTTATTTGTGTCTTAAAGAGCTGATTGCTACCCATTAAATTGATTTTATATCCTGTTAATAGGTCAGAATATTTGTAGGTTATGGAAATGCATACCTTCACTTGACCCATCCTTTTATGAAGAATACTGGTTTTCCTGAACTCATTCTGTAATTTTAGTTCAGCTGTACCTCATTTGCTGTAGTCAAAACAAAAAAAAATTTAAAAATGTGTTCTTAAGCCGGGCATGGTGACACATACCTGTAATCCCAGCACTCGGAGGGCTGAGGCAGGAGGATTATTGCAAGTTCAAGACCAGCCTGGGCTACAAAGTGAGCCCAAGGCCAGCCTGAACTGCATAGTGAGACCCTGTCTCAAAAAGACTAAATAAATAAATAGATAGATAGATATAGATAGATAGTGTTCTTGATGTGAGTGAGGTCTATACACTGTGTGGCACTGAGCTCTGATAACAGCAGCTCTGATCGCAAGGCTGGCCTAAGCTACATAGTGCGACCCTGCCTCAAAAAACCAGGGCTGGGAGTTTGGCTCAGTGGCTTAAGCGCCTGTCCTGGCAGGTACGAGGTTCTGAGTTCAATCCCTGGTGCTACAAAACAAAACAAAACAAAACAAACCCAAAAAACCAGCAGCTCTGATAATAGCTGCTATTGTTATAAGTGAGGCAGCCTCCAATTTAGTGCTTTGTATTGTTACTTTTTTCCTTTGTTTACCTGATGTTATTTAATGGAGACAGAAAGTGGGGAGTTGATAGAAAAATTTAAATGTAAAGGAGGAAGGTCTCTTATTTAAAAAGTTAACATGCACTGAACGTTTATCAGCTTTATGGCAAATATTGTGGGATACACAGAACTCGTCTTATGTTGTGGAATAGGAGATACAGGAAATGGATACCTTTTGTAGGGGAAACTTTTTGGGTGGCTATATACCTCATGTTCTCTTACCCTGAAGAACTAGTTAGTGGTTTATCTGACTATATTTCATTGTGAAAACTGCATCCTAAAAAACCAACGGTCAAGTACTGGCAATACAAATTTTATCCTTCCCCGCATTTCTTGGTTGATGTTCTTACATTGTTCACAAAGTGACCAGCATTCCCAGTTTCTAGTCCAAGAATGACCTAATCTCATGGAGGCCAAGTGACTTTATTTCTTAGGCTTTGTATTCCTACATTATTATTATTATTAATAAATTATTTTGTCTTAGCCGGGCGTGGTGGCACATGTCTTTAATCCCAGCACTCAGGAGGCTGAGGTAGGAGGAGCATTGTGAGTTCAAGGCCAGCTTGGGCTACAACGTGAGTGCAGTGCCAGCCTGAGCTACATAGGGCAACCCTGCCTCAAAAAACTAGGGCTGGGAGATTGGCTCAGTGGCTTAAGCGCCTGCCCTGCAGGTGCGAGGTTGTGAGTTCAATCCCCGGTGCCGCAAAAAAAAAAAAAATTATTTTTGTCTTTTTGAGACAAGGTTTCACTGTGCAGTTCAGGCTGGCCTTGAACTCATTTTGGTAGCCCAGGCTGGCCCCGAACTTGCAGCAGTCTTCCTGCCCCAGCCTCCTGAGTTCTGGGATTACAGGTGTGCACCACCACACCTGACCCATTATTTTGTTTTGGAAAACGTTGAGGAATCCTTCCTGGTTAATAAGGAATATCTGGAAGGGGTTCTGGTTGGCAACTAGCACAAATGTGTGGTACCTAAATAAGTAAATATTTAAAGTTTTGGGCTGGGACTTTAGTTTAGCGGCCTAAGCACCTGCCTGCCAAGCATGAGATTGTGAGTTTGATCCCCCTGTACAAAAAAAAAAATCAAAATTTTTCATGTTTCTGATTCTCTTGTGTTGTCTCTGCTCATGTCTCCAGGAAATGTTTCACTAAAATACTAGTTTTCAAAGATGCTAGAGGAAGACCTTTGTATTCAGTGTATACTGGCATTTGTCTGTAGGCTTAGTAACCCTCAATTATCTTGTGGATCATCCTAGTGCGTGTGTGTGTGTGTGTGTGTGTGTATGTGTATGTATGTGTGCTGTTCGTTGTTTGTGTGGTGACTACACATAGAAGTGCCTTGGAAGATTTCTGAAAACTCTTTAGTGTCTCATTAGGCTTTGTAGTTCTGATGAGTTCTTAGCCAACCACCTCCTTTTTTTTGTTTTCCAGATGAGTTTGATGCCTACATCATTGTGTCTTTCGTGAATGCCACCCTTGTGCTGTCTATTGGAGAAACTGTGGAAGAAGTGACTGACTCAGGGTTCCTGGGCACCACCCCGACCCTGTCCTGCTCCTTGTTAGGAGATGATGCCTTGGTGCAGGTGAGGATTCTCAGAGCTTACTTTCCTTACCTGCTTTGTCCTCTCTTTGTCTCATTGAGTTGCATTCATTTCTCTTCACCCTCCCTTGCTGGAAAGCCTTAGGGAGGAGATGTGCTGTTTTAACCACGTAAAGAACTGCATAGAGACTTAAGTCTTACGATTTTTACGTGGCATCTACAGGGGAAAATTCTGTTCACTTGCAGAATTTTCAAACATTGCCTCAGCTTTCCATTCCTGTGATTGTTACAGAGCCCATCAGTGTTGCATTTCTCTTTCTTTTCTGGTACTGGGAATTGAACCCAGGGTCTTGCTGAGTTGTAGATTGGGCTGGACCTGTGGCCTCCTGCTTCCACCTTGTGCTCATCTCTAATGATACTTACACATGGGTGGGTTTTTTGGTTTTGTTTTTGTTTTGTTTTTTGAGATGGGATATGACTTTGTAATTCAGGCTGGCCTTGAACTCCCTAGTAGCCAGGCTGGCTTCAAACTTGTGGCAATCTTCCTGCATCAGCCTCCTGAATGTTGGGATTATTCATATGTACCACCATTCCTGGCCATGTGTATTTTGTTACTGATAGTTGAACTTGAAGTAAACACTGCAAAACATGAACTTTTGAGCAATTGACCTTGTCTGGGACCTGCTAATTGTAGCTCTTGATCTCTCCAGGGTGACAGATTGGACAGTTGTGAAGATCAGTGTGAGTTATGAGTCAAATTGCTAAAGTTGGTTTTCCTTCTTTTACTGACTCTAGGTGTATCCAGATGGCATTCGACACATACGAGCAGACAAGAGAGTTAATGAGTGGAAGACACCTGGAAAGAAAACAATTGTGAAGTGTGCTGTGAATCAGCGACAAGTGGTGATTGCCTTGACAGGAGGAGAGCTGGTCTATTTTGAAATGGATCCCGTATGTTACTTTTTCATTCTCTCTGTGACGTAGTGTAGAATCCAGTCGCAAAGACTGGAGTTGTCTTTTCCACTTCTAGGATAATTCACAAGGAAGAGAATTGGGAGTAACAGTGTTTAGAAGCCACCTGCCTCTTTACAGAGGTGGAAAAAAGAATAGTTGATGCCTGATTCTAATTAGAATTATGAAGTCTTCCGTTAGCAGTGAAACATTTAATCCTTCTGCACTTTATTTAAACTTTTCTGACAAGTATTTGGTATAGATTTATTTTCTCCCATCTGAATCCCATTTTAGAAACTTTCCTTTGTTCTGTGTGGAAGGATGTAGATAGAGTACACTAAATTATCATGCACAGGAAATCTGGTGTAGTTAAAATTTTGACTATCATATTTGAATTTTCTGTCACCCAGAGTCACTCAAAATCTTATGAACAGGTAACCAGTTTTACGTATCTCCATTTCCCATAGACCAGGTTGACTTATAAAATTGGCAGCACATTGAGCTTTTTCAAAGGTCTCATGATGTCTTGTCTCAAAGAAATTAATTTTACTCACCATTAGATTGTTAAATTCAGTCTTCGAGAAATTCTTGGCCATTGATTATATAAAGTGAGAAGAGGCAGAAAGAACCCTAATAGTCTGTCTTCCATCTCTGGGCCCCGGGTGTTAGAGTAAATTGGAGCATCTAGACTTCACTCTGTCTTCCTCCTACAGTCAGGACAGCTGAACGAGTACACAGAGCGGAAAGAGATGTCAGCAGATGTGGTGTGCATGAGTCTGGCCAATGTTCCCCCCGGAGAGCAACGGTCTCGCTTCCTGGCTGTGGGGCTGGTGGACAATACTGTCAGAATCATTTCCTTGGATCCCTCAGTGAGTGAGACCCTCTGCTTCAAAGGTCTTTTGGTTGGAACCTGACCATCTGGACCCTGAGATCTATATCTACTACTCTTCTGTCACTTTGTCTTTTGGTCTGTCTGTCTGTTTTTCTCTGCATCTCCGTGCGTCTCTCATTTTGTGGTGCTGGGGTCAGACTCAGGGCTTAGGGCTTCATGCATGTTAGGCAAGTGCTTTGCTACTGAGCGATACTCCCAGCCCTGTGTCTACTGTTACCTCCTGGTTATCATAGTGGCATACCTCAGGACACTTGTGCTGTGGTTTTGGGATGTTAATTTGAGATTACTGTTTCTTTGGCATAAGCCTTGAATCTTTTTTTTTTTTTTTAATGTATATAGTTTAAAAACCAGTATCTCTTTAAGACTGTATTAAAGGACTTTTACTTACAGCATTAGTTGACTTTTAGCAAAAAGCCCTTTTTTACTTACTTTTACCATAATTCACTTTGACAAAAGGAAGGCAAGATCCTCCAGTTACTTATTCTGAGATTCAGTTTAGTAACCCACTACTCTGAGAAACTCATTCCTGGGGTTTTTCCTGCCCACAAGAAAGTTCTTCCTTTAACCCTAGCATTGGATTTCTCTGGCCCACCCACTACCCGCAAATGGTCATTTTCTGTGTTTTCTCCACAGGACTGTTTGCAGCCTCTGAGCATGCAGGCTCTCCCAGCCCAGCCCGAATCCTTGTGTATTGTGGAAATGGGTGGGACTGAGAAGCAGGATGAGCTGGGAGAGAGGGGCTCTATTGGCTTCCTGTACCTGAACATTGGGCTGCAGGTAAGAGATTCAGAGGCTCACATTGTTGGTGTCAGGCCCTTTGTAGGTTTCACCCCTTCCTTTGCAGAGTACAGGTATCTTTTAGGGCCCATGGTTTTTGATGGCTATTTTATAAAATCGAGCAGTGATGCTTTGGGTTCCACTTTTCTCAGCACTTTAAAATGTATGGGGCCTAGAAGAAAAAAAGGTGTTTCCAGAGTATCTCTCTCTCTTTTTTTTTTTTTTTTTTAAGCTAAGGTAAGGTCTCTCACTTTGTAGTTCGTGCTAGCCTTGCCAAGCTCAGTGATTTTCCTACTTCAGCTGGGATTACAGTGCACCACCACATCTGGCTGCAGAATCATCACATTTGATAAAAATGCTTTCTGATTGTTGTTCTGGGTCAGAACTAGATGGGGTCTTCAGGAGTCACTTATAGTTCCACAGTATTCAGCTTTTTGAAATGAACGCACAAGCCAGGCCTGGTGGCGCATGCCTTTAATCCCAGCACTCAGGAGGCTGAGGTAGGAGGAGCGTTGTGAGTCCGAGGCTGGCTTGGACTACAACGCAAGCGCGAGGCCGGCCTGAGGTATATAGTGCGACCCTGCCTCAAAAAACTAGGCCTGAGAGTGGCTCAGTGGCTTAAGCGTGTGTCTGGCAGGCGCGAAGTTGTGAGTTCAATCCCTGGTGCCACAAAAAAAAAAAAAAGAAAGAAAAGAAAAGAAAAGAAAAGAATGCTGCACAGTTCATAATTGGCACCTTTAGTGATAAAGAACCTGTGGGTGCTTCCTGTTGTCAAAGCAGCTGAGCTCTTTAGCCAATAAAGAGCAGAAACCTAAGGACAAAAGTATCAGTGTTTTCAATCATGTACTTTTAATTTTCCTAATGATTATTTACACAAATGGAGTGGCCAAGTACTTTTGGTTTTTAATTTTACTTTCTCATTTAGAGATTCTCATAGCACATACAGAAGTTAGAGCCTAATGCAGTAAACCTGTTTTCTCTTTATGGAGAGTATTAAAGCAAATTCAAGGAACTGTTAAATACATTATAAAGTTCCTTCAACGGAAGTTTGCTTAAGGCACTAATATATCATACCCATCAAAATTTAATAATAATTCCTGAGTATCATCTGCTGCTTTGTTGGACACATCTTAGTGTTCTTTTCCAAAAAACATTGTGTTTTTTTGTTTTGTTTTGTTTTGGAGAGAGTCTCGCTATGCAGTTCAGGCTGGCTTTGGTCTCACTTTGTAGCCCAGGCTGGTCTTGCATTTGCAACAATCCTCCTGCCTCAACCTCCCGAATGCTGGGATTACAGGAGTGCGCCACCACACCTGGCTCAAAAAAATGTTCTTGTGTGTGGATTTACTCAAGATCTCAGTAAAGCAGTCCACACTTTGAATTTGTTTCATGTGTCTTTTTATGTCTCTCTTAAACGGATCCATCCCTATTATTATTATTATTTTGTTTGTTTGAAATGGGTTGAAATGTTGTATCACATTAGGAGGTACAGAATGGTTGTTCTGCTTTTAGTGATGTTGAATTGTTTGTATTAATTTTCTGTTTTAAAATTCTCCATCAACTTTTTATTTAATAGCTACTGATGTGTATTTCCTAGATGGATCATGTCATTAGGGTCTGGAAAATGATGATTTCCTATTTCTTTCAGAATTTAATTAGCTGGAACATGTCTGAATACAAAATGCCTGTCATTTCTTTGCTTACCCTAACTATATATAGTTCATATAGGAAAAGGATGTTTCTCATTTCTCTCTTGTTTACCCTTTTCCAGGGTTAAGGAGTTAAGACCATAAGAGTGTCCCTTGGGGACTGATGAAGTGAGTTTTGTTTTGTGGTACTGGACATTGAGCCCAGGGCCTTTGCACTGAGCTATATCCCCAGTCCTTTTTATCTTTTGAGACATGGTCTTGATGAGTTAAGTTGCCCAGGCTGGGCTCAAACTTGTCCTCCTCCTGCCTCAGCCTCCTGCTGGGATATACAGGCATGTACCACCAAGCCTGACTGTTCTTTTTTCAAGTAGGGTTATGAATTTGTGGGTTTTGAAATATTTGTGCTTCAAGCTAATGGTATCTTTTTGTTTGCTGTTTGTTTTTCTTTAGATGCTAAATTCTCTCATTTTAGACATTGTAAATTCCCCCTTTGAAGTTGGGTCTTTTGTTTTAATATGACTTGCTGTCTTTTTTCACAGTAAAATATACCACATACATCTGGGGCATTCTTGCCCCAGCCTTGAGTCTGTTCTTCTTTGGAACCTTGTTTAGCAGCCATCGTAGGTAGACCTGATATTTTCAAGTTGTGGGTCTGTTTTTTGTTTTTGTTATTTATTTATTTTGTCTCTTTGAGACAGGGTTTCACTGTGCAGCACAGGCTGGCCTTGAACTCACTTTGTATCCCAGGCTAGCCTTGAACTCGCAGCAATTCTTCCTCAGCCTCCCTAGTGCTGGAATTACAGGCGTGGTCCACTGTGCCTGGCACTGTTTTTAAATTACAGGAAAAAGTTTGGCACCCATAGTTTAAAAAATGTATGGGGCATAATAGAAATAAATGTTCTTAGTAGATGTGTAGTAACTGTTTGAACAGTGAGGTAGCAAATGAATGGGTGAATAGTAGGATTTTTTTGTTAAACCATGAAGTAATTTCCCTTTGTCTCCAAAAGTAATTATTTGAGAGGTTTCCTCACCATAACTGATAAACTTCCATTATTGAGCAGTCTTTATCCACTTTTCTCTTGATTAGAACGGTGTGCTGCTGAGGACTGTCCTGGACCCTGTCACTGGAGACCTGTCTGATACGCGCACTAGGTACCTGGGATCCCGTCCTGTGAAGCTTTTCCGAGTTCGGATGCAAGGCCAAGAGGCAGTAAGTAATAGAAGGGGCAGGCAGCACATTGAGAAGTTACTGACACCAGCTGAGAAAAATCTCTTTGTTGTGCTAAGCTTTGCTTTCGCTAGTTCTTTAGCTATCTTAAATTTCCTTTATGTGGGAAGTCCTCAGTTCTATAACTCAGAGCTTTCTAATGTGGGTTCCGTGCTCTGTGCCATGATTTGGTTATAGAAAAATTTGGATATTGATCACTTTCTTCTTTAGGCTAAAGAGGGCTGGGAGTAACTGGAAACCTCATCCAGGGCACCACTCAGCTATGAATAATCTTGTTGTGTTTACTCCAGGCAAACAGCAGTGTCATGATTTACTACCTGTTGTGAAGGAGATGGAAGCATTGCTATCTTTTTTTTTTTTTTTTTTTCAGTAGGAAAGGTTTATTTCAGCTCATAGTTTGTAGAGGTTTCAGTCACTAGTCTCTGGCTCCAAGGCAGGGTGGCATGGCAGGAGAAACGGTCCGTGGCAAAATAGGCAGAAAAAGACAGCCCCTTTTTTTTTTTTTTTTTTTTTGCGGCACTGGGGATGAAACTCACAACCTCGCACCTGCCAGGCAGGCGCTTAAACCATTGAACCAAACTCCCAGCCCTAGTTTTTTGAGGCAGGTCTGCACTATGTAGCTCAGGCCAGCCTTGCGCTCACATTGTAGCCCAGGCTGACCTCAAACTCACAGTGCTTCCTCCTGCCTCAGCCTCCCGAGTGCTGGGATTAAAGGCATGCGCCACCATGCCTGGTTAGCAGCCTATCTTTTGTAATTAAGAAAATTAGCATTGCTGGCTGCTGTGGTAGTTCTTCAATATTGTAGTTGTGCAGTCTTGAGGTGGTGTTCCTGTTTCATACAAGCAGAAACAAGCTCAGAGAGGTGGAGTCAGCTCAGAGCATGTTGTTGGGAACATGTACTTGTAGCATACTGCCTTTTCTTGGCCTCCTTGTCTTATGGTGATCTTTTAGGGCCCTCAGTCTGTGGATATCCTATGGACTGAAATATGCAGTTAAAAAGCTGGGAATGATGGTGCACGCCTGTGATCCCAACACTTGGTAGACAGGCATGAGAGACCAGCCTGGGTTACAAGTGAGCTCAAGGCCAGCTTGAATTGCATAATGAGACCCTGTCTCAAAAGAGACCAAAAAAAAAAAAAAAAAAAAATTTTCAGTTAGGGCATTTAGTCAGTGTGTCATGTTTGCATTTTTCCCAAGCTTATTGGGCATACTTTTCTCTCTTTAGGTATTGGCCATGTCAAGCCGCTCATGGTTGAGCTATTCTTACCAATCCCGTTTTCATCTCACTCCCCTGTCTTATGAGACCCTGGAGTTTGCATCTGGCTTCGCCTCTGAGCAGTGTCCTGAAGGCATTGTGGCCATCTCCACCAACACCCTGAGGTGAGTAAGCCCTGTTTTTGGGAACTAGCATTTCTGCCAAAGGCTCAGCCTGCGGTTCTGCCAGTGTTGGAAGAGGTTTTGGAGAGATGTGAGAAAGCCAATTCTTTACCATGAGAGGAGTGTGTTGCAATTGAAGCTTCATTTGGCTCAGGATTTAAGTAAGTGGGAGCCAAGTTTCGATGTTTGGAGTTTAGCTTCTGTTTAGAATTTCAGGGCCAAGATTTCATACTTACCCAGTACAGTCCAGTCTTGAGATTTAAGATTTTTATCTTCCAGTGAAAGACCAGTGCCACTGAATTAGTTTTAGAACAAGTGTTGGATTACTGATAACATTTTCTTAGTCATGTTTTTTACATTATTATATCTTTTAACATGAGTATGTTATTTAGGCCCTTTGCAAATTGGCAGAATTAATAACACTGACAGTTTTGTTTGAAGTTGTTCATACCATGGTTGTAACTATTGGTTGTTCACAATGAACTCTTACAGCCTCTTGATAAGTTGTTAACCATTGCTTATCGGTTGAACTTGTTTCTGCAAAAGAGCTTTCAGTACCTTTTTGCAGCTTTGGTCTTCTCTGTCTCAAACTTTCAACACCAGTTTCTAGGTCCTAAATGAGTAACCTGTTAACTCCTTTGTCTCCTAGGATTTTGGCGTTGGAGAAGCTAGGTGCTGTCTTCAATCAAGTAGCCTTTCCACTGCAATACACACCCAGGAAATTTGTCATCCACCCTGAGAGTAACAACCTTATCATTATTGAGACGGACCACAATGCTTACACTGAGGCCACAAAAGCTCAGAGAAAGCAACAGATGGCAGAGGTGACAAGTGACCTTCAGGGCTTCAGTTAAAAGGGGTGCATATGGGGCCAGGGATTTAGCTCAATGGCCTAAGCACCTGCCTGGCAAGTGTGAGGTTATAAGTTTGATCCCCGGTACCCAAAGGTGGGGGGTGCATATGAGCTTATAGAAAAGTTTGAACCCTCATAATCATTGTGTATGATTATCATTGATTATTTTTTAAGATCTAGGGCTGGAGATGTAGTTCAGTGGTAGTGCACTTGCATAGCATGCACAGTGCCTGGGTTTCGTTCCCAGCATGGCAGAGAGGAAGACCCCAGGCTCTTTAGCTCATTTAAGTGGAGTCCTTTCCCCAGGTTTCTGGTTTTAGGGGCTTTCTTGTGATTCGGGATTAATGCACTGACTTGTGTTAGTCAGAATTCAATTTCTTCTCTGGAACAGAGTCCTTGAGCTTCTAAATAGGTTTCTTTAGGTGTTCCCTGGGTTTGAGCCCAAAGCAAACAGTGTTCAGGATCTCCACAACACTAGGTCTTTCCAGAAGCCATTTCCCAGGAGGAATTAGAGCCACAACTCTGTTGAGCTGAGTCCAGCAAGGGAAATCAGATGGACTAGGTTTTGGAAAATGGGGTTTTTATTTTCACATTTCTCAGACCAGTAATCCAGTATTTGCTACAGCTAATACTACTTCTCTTAGGCATTTTCCTCTCAAGTGGAAGAGGCGGTGTCTCATTTTCTGATTAGTGATCTTCCTCCACCTGTCTTTTTACCTCATCTCGTACCTGCCAGACAGGCGCTTGAGCCACCGAGCCCTGGTTTTTTGAGGCCGGGTCGCACTGTGTAGCTCAGGCTGGCCTTGCGCTCACGTTGTAGCCCAAGCTGGCCTCGAACTCAACGCTTCTCCTACCTCAGCCTCCCAAGTGCTGGGACTAAATGCGTGTGCCACCACGCCCGGCTCTTCCTTCCAATGTTTTACACCTCTCCCCTGAATTTTTACTTTGGGCTGTCCTGGTTTTAGAGGACTGAGTTTGCTGCTGTACATATATTTTATTTATTTATTTATTTGTGGCACCGGGAATCGAACTCACAGCCTCACACCTGCCAGACAAGCGCTTAAGCCACTGAGCCAAACTCCTGCCCTAGGTTTTTGAGGCAGGGTCACACTATGCAGGTCAGGTCGGCCTTGCTCACGTTGTAGCCTAAGCCAGCCTCGAACTCACAATGCTCCACTTACCTCAGCCTCCCAAATGCTGGGATTAAAGGTGTGCACCATCACACCTGGCTGCTGTACATATATTGAGTGCCCCCTGCAGTGTTTTTGCTACTTGGCCATCTTCACACCTCTCAACAACCTACCCAAATGGTCTTGCTTTTTGGATTTAGGAAATGGTGGAAGCAGCAGGAGAGGATGAACGGGAACTGGCTGCAGAGATGGCAGCAGCATTCCTCAATGAAAATCTCCCTGAATCCATTTTTGGAGCTCCTAAGGCTGGCAATGGGCAGTGGGCGTCTGTGATCCGGGTGATGAATCCTATTCAGGGGAATACGCTGGACCTTGTCCAGCTGGAGCAGAATGAGGCAGCTTTTAGGTAAGTAGCCCAGGGTAGTTTAGGGTTTGCTGGGTGGGACCCAGGAGTGCTTTGGCTTTTGACTATTGCTTGACTCTTGTTCTCTGTAGTGTGGCTGTGTGTCGGTTCTCCAACACTGGTGAAGACTGGTATGTGCTGGTGGGTGTGGCCAAGGACCTGATACTGAACCCCCGATCTGTGGCAGGGGGCTTTGTCTACACTTACAAGCTTGTGAACAATGGGGAAAAACTGGAGTTTTTGCACAAGGTAGGAACCAGGCATTGATTAACTTCTATCCTTAGTCCTACTGAATTCTCTGACTTGCTGAACTTAAGCATCAACTCACTGATTCTAATCCATTTCTTGGCAGCACTTGGCAAATGCTGGGGCCTTCATGCTTCAGTGATGCTGCAATGCCTGACTGCCACAGGAAGCCTGGGTGCTAACCACCCACTGTGAGGAGAGGATACACACTGGCTGTCTTCCTAAGCAGACAGCAATTCATGACCAAAATTCAGCAGTTTTAAGGAATTAATTAATCTTCTCTGTTCCTCTCAAACAGTTACTATTTCATAGGAACAGAGCTTCAGTTTGGGAAGATCAGAGTATTTCTGGAGATGATGGTGATGGTCACATAGCAGTGCAGTTATATTTAATGGCACTGAACTGTGTACTTAAAAATGACCAAGCTGGGCTGGGAGTTTGGCTCAGTGGCTTAAGCACCTGTCTGTCAGGCGCGAGGTTGTGAGTTCGATCCCCGGTGCTGAGAAAAAAAAAAAATGACCAAGCACATGGCTCATTCAGCCTAACTGTAAGGATTTGTCCTCTAGGAATTAATTATTTCACAGACTGTTCTTTGTGCTAAACTGTTTCTCCCTTACAACTAAGATGTCACTTTTCACTAAGAAACTGCTACTTCTTGTATGTTGAAGCTCACTATTGCTTTGTGATGCCAGTTAAACCTAGCATGGGAGCCGGGTGTGGTGGTGCATGTCTTTAATCCCAGCACTCAGGAGGCTGAGGCAGGAGGATCGTTGTGTGTTCGAGACCAGCCTGGGCTACAAAGTGAGTTCAAGGCCAGCCTGAACTGCATAGCGAGACCCTGTCTCAAAAAATAGGGCCAGGTATTTAGCTCTGGTGTAAGTGCCTGCCTGGTAGGCACGAGGTTGTGAGTTCGATCCCTGGTACAAAAAAAAAAAAAGGCCAGCAAAACCTATCATGGGCTCTAAGCAGCATTTATTAGGGCATTTTTCTCACTTATGGCCTTGATCCACTTGATGGGTGAAAGGCCTTATGTGGGACATTTACTTGAATATACTGTCTCATTGAGACTTGCATGGGTGGTTTATTTCTCCGATGAGCAAAATAGGGTATCTTTCTCCGTTTTTTTTGTGACAGATGCCTGTAGAAGCAGGTGCTTCTGGGTCGGGGGAGTAGGATTAGCATGTGGCTGTGTGTGCAGGTAGTTGCATAACTTGTTTTTCCTCTCACAGACCCCAGTGGAAGAGGTCCCTGCTGCCATTGCTCCATTCCAGGGTAGAGTGTTGATTGGAGTGGGGAAGCTTTTGCGGGTCTATGACCTGGGGAAGAAGAAATTACTCCGAAAGTGTGAGAACAAGGTAAATGTGCTGGTGGTGGGGCAAAGATCTAGCTAATAAGGCAGGAGTGGGCATTAGCATGGTAGTGGGCACTGATTCTTAAAAAATCCTGTCTGACTGGCAAGCACAAGGTCCTGAGTTTGATTTCTGGTACCAAAAAAAACCAAAACAAGCAACCAAATCATGTGATTTTATTAGGACCATGTATTTCCCCAATTCCAACCACAGAATTAGGTCCTTGAGACTTACTTGAGAGAGGCAGGAGTAGATCACATGTCTTAACTTCTTTAAACCAAGGTTAGAAATTTAACTGTAAAGGTTGAGCATATATTTCCACTATGTTTGAAAAATAGCTCTTTTTTTCCCACCTTCTAGGCATTTGTTTGTTTTTATTTTTTGTTTGTTTTTGAGATTGGGTCTCGCTGTACAGTTCAGGCTGGTATTGAACTCACTATGTAGTCCATGCTGGCCTTGAACTTGCAGCTATCTTTGCTCAGTCTCCCAAGTGCTGGGATTGCAGGTGTGTGCCACCACACTCAGCCATTTATTATTTTTGTTTGTTTTGTTTGTTTGTTTTGTTTCTTTGTCTTTTTGAGACAGGGTTTTGATACGCAGTTCAGGCTGGCCTTGAGCTCACTTTGTATGTATGTAGCCCAGACTGGTCTTGGTCCTCCTGCGTCAGCCTCCCAAGTGGTGGCATTACAGGCATGTGCCACCATGCCTGGCTAGCAATTTATTGTTGACTAGTATTCTTTGATATGTGATTTTGTATGTTTGTTGTAGTCAGAGAAAGCTGTGGGTTCTGAATTCCAGGATTATACCCATTGCTGTCCTTGTTTTCCCCCAGCACATTGCCAATTATATATCTGGGATCCAGACTATTGGGCACAGGGTAATTGTGTCTGATGTTCAAGAAAGTTTCATCTGGGTTCGCTATAAGCGTAATGAGAACCAGCTCATCATCTTTGCTGACGACACCTACCCCCGATGGGTCACTACAGCAAGTCTCCTGGACTATGACACTGTGGCTGGGGCAGACAAGTTTGGCAACATTTGTGTGGTGAGTCTTTATTGTTTCCTTGGAGTTAATTAGGTGTAGGAAAGCTGGTTCAGTTTGTGCTGTTGGTAAAGCCAAGGAGCCAGGATGATGATCTCTAATGTGGGATGTTGAAATTAAGGGTATTAAATTCAATAATGATGGGTTTAGCTTGAACTAAAGGCTAATATTTGTTTTTACCTCTTGCCAGAATCTTGATTTGTCTTTTTAAGTCCAAATTGATTTCTCCTGTCTGTGTTCTTTGGTCTGTTTTTGCTCTTGGCTATGCTGAACCCTTGTTTGAGGCTTCGTTTTCTTGAGTCTCTTGCCACTCACAGCTCTCCAGAGCAACAGGAGACTTGGGCTTGGGTCCCTGTCTAGGTAGTGTCCCTCTTTGCTTGAAAAGACCTGGGGCAAGTATGTGCTTGGTAACCCAGGTGAGCAGGTGCAGACTTCCTCCTGATTTGTGTCACTTTTGTAGGTGAGGCTCCCACCTAACACCAATGATGAGGTGGATGAAGATCCGACGGGAAACAAAGCCCTGTGGGACCGAGGCTTGCTCAATGGTGCCTCACAGAAGGTAGGGTTGCAGAAAGGGAAGAAGGGAAAGACTCCTGAGTTCCTTCCCTGTTGCCCTCACTGGAGAAGGTTTTTAGTGAATTATCCACAGTGCATGTAAGTGTGCTGTGTTCTACCCCTAGAAATCCCTAAGATGATGAGAAGACCTGTGATGGATGAGTATTGGATTTTATAAGATGCCCATGTCACTATCCCATTTAGTACATTTTCTGAGACATTCTGTTAATAATCAGAGTAAAAATCTCTTCAGAGAGTAGTGTGGTCCTCAGAAAAGTGGTCTGTGAGGTTCACTGCCAGCACCAACCAGCTGTTCCCTGGGCCCCAGCTTTGCTCTCCTATAGGCAGGTGGTTATTTAGGATATTTATCTTTGGACTTCTAAAAATAGAAATAATAGCTATTATAATTGTTATTCAGATGTTTTCTTATACATTAAGCTGTAAGTAGACAATGAAAGAATTCTAAAATAATTTTTAAAGTTCAGTAATGTTTGGATTTTAAAGATAGTGAAATGTATCTGGGAATACTGCTTGCCCTTGGGAACCAGAACATCTTGGGGCGCTCATGATCACCACATTGTTTTCCACATGCAGGCGGAAGTGATCATGAACTACCATGTTGGGGAGACAGTTCTGTCATTACAGAAGACCACACTGATCCCTGGAGGCTCAGAGTCGCTTGTTTATACCACCTTGTCAGGAGGAATTGGCATCCTTGTCCCATTCACATCCCATGAGGTGAGGTCCCCATGTGTCCTTGTGAGTTTGAGGACCAAGCCACCGGCCTCGAACTCACAACTCTCCACCTACCTCACCCTCCCCAGTGCTGGGATTAAAGGCGTGTGCCACCATGCCCGGCTTCCCCACGTGTCTCAGTTTTCTCTGGTTACTGACACAAAATAGCTGATGCCCAAAATGAAGGAAGGAAAGGTTTATTTAACTTACAGTATTTGGAGGTTTCAGTCTATACTCAGCTCCAAGGCAGTGTGGTGTGGCTAAAGGGCAACCATTCATGAAGGCCACAAGCATCAAGAGTGAACAGGGTAAAGGAAAAAAAAAAAAAGAGGAAAGGCACGCCTCCTTCCTTCCCTTATAGTGTGTGGTGGCTCCCCACCCCTGGGTGAGTGCAGCACTCATACTGCCAATCCCAGCACTAGACAACCTATCACGAACATTAGATTCAGCCACCTCTATGACTGCATGGGGCTTGGGGGGCCATCCAGACACAAACCATAATACCACGTCACTCTGGCTTTGGCCCCCCTAAGGTTGTTTCTTGGTGTTGAATCCATCTACAAGATCAAGTTAATCTGTCCTCACTTGTAATTAGGGGTATTTTAGAAATTATATAAAGTGACCATTGAAAGTCCAGAGGACATAGGAATCATGAGTGCATTTCCCCCAGAGAAAAGTCATTGATTGTACACTGCACTAGTTCTTTTTTTTTTTTTTTTTTTTTTCCGGCACCGGGGATCGAACTCACAACCTTGCGCCTGTCAGACAGGCGCTGAAGTCACTGAGCCAAACTCCCGGCCCTGGTTTTTTGAGGCAGGGTCGCACTGTGTAGTTCAGGCCGGCCTTGTGCTCGCATTGTAGCCCAAGCTGGCCTTGAACTCACAATGCTCCACCTACCTCAGCCTCCCGAGTGCTGGGATTAAAGGCGTGCGCCACCATGCCCGGCTACACTGCACTAGTTCTGATGGAGGTACAGGGTTATTCTGAGCCCAGAGCCCCTGAGTAGAGCACCACAACATGGAAGGCTGGGAAGATCAACCATGGAGTGATCAGTACCTCATGGAATCAGTTGGAGGGCTGGCTAAATTTGGTTTGTCCCAAGAAATCTAGATCAGAACTCTGACCTCAGAGGTCATTCTTTGCATAAGACATTCTCCCTTATACTGTAAATAAAATGAGATTTCTTTTGAGTTTTAGCTACCCTGCTTAGCAGAAATTGTTTACCTGTGACCATCAGAAGAGTGGTCAGATATTAGATGTTTATTATCTGTTGATGTGGTAAAAGTCAAGGATTTGTCTGTTCATTGTGTTTTGGAAATTACAGAGAAGTAGTTGAGATCACTTTTTTAATTAATTGATTAATTAATTTTTGTGGTCTTTTTGAGACAAGGTCTTGCTCTGCAGTGCAGGATGGCCTTGAACTCACTTTATAGCCTAGGCTGGCCTCAAACTCACAGCGATCCTCCTGCCTCAGCTTCATAAGTGCTGAGATTTTTGTCTTTTTGAGACAAAGTCTCGCTATATAGTTCAGACTGGCCTTGAACTTGCTATGCAGTCCAGTGATTCTCCTACCTCAGCATCCCAAGTGCTGGGATTACAGATGTGTGCCATTGTGCCTGTTGGTCTTGAACTCACTATAACCCACACAGGCATGAAACTTGTGGCCCTCCTGTCTCGTCCTCCTGAGTGCTGGGATTATAGGTGTACACTACCACATCCATCTGAAAAATCAGTGATATAGTCTTTGTTTCTTTCACCAGGACCATGACTTCTTCCAACACGTAGAAATGCACCTGCGGTCTGAACATCCCCCTCTCTGTGGGCGGGACCACCTCAGCTTTCGCTCCTATTATTTCCCTGTTAAGGTAGGTTGGGAGACTCTGGGTGGAAAAGGGTAAACCTATTCCCCTCAGCCCTTTTCTGTGGGCCTCTGTTTCTTAAAAGTCAGAGCAGTCTTGAGGGGGTAGTAGCAAGGGAGTGGAGTGATGGAGGCAGTGATGGACACATGGGGTTAGTGATACTGCAGGACCTCTCCCTGCAGAGCAGATCAGAGAGAAAAGGCTGCACCAGATTTTGGCACTCCGAACGCTGGTTACTCAGTGTCAACTTAGAATTTGTCCTTCGCTCTACGAATGGGGTTCAGCTGCCTGGAGAGAGTAAAAAAACTTCCCACAGCTGCTACTTTTGTGTGTACCCTTTTCTTTGCATGTCTAACCTTTTTCTCCCTCTGACTCCTCTGTATCTTAGAATGTGATTGATGGAGACCTCTGTGAACAGTTCAACTCTATGGAGCCCAATAAGCAGAAAAACGTGTCTGAAGAACTGGACCGAACTCCACCTGAGGTGTCCAAGAAGCTTGAGGATATCCGGACTCGTTACGCCTTCTGAGAGCCCTGTACCTCTGCAGGGTTTGCTCTTGAGACTGTGTGTGGTTGCATTGCCTTCCCCCACCCCAACCAGGCTTCTGCCCTGTGGCAAGACAAAGATGACTGGGTAGTTAAGACTGCAGTGTCAGTGCTAGTAGCTCTTTCTCCCTCATCTCTTCCCATGGAATGACTGAATGAACAAATGGTTCCCCCTCAAATTGGCACTGAGATTCACTGTCTTCTCTGCCTAGTACATGAGACATCATCCCAGGCTCTAGTATGGAGCATGACGCTCCCTCTTCCTGAAGCTGTCCTGCATTGATATTTCTTGTCTACTTTTGTACACACTCTTCATTTTTAACTGGTTTTCTTGTAAATACAGTTTTGTACAATGTTATTTTGCAGGAGGGAGACACGCTACGGTGGGACCAGGCTGGATGCAGGAAGGTTCCTGAGTTCTCTGGAACTTACCTAGAAATACAAACCTGGTTTTCAAGGTGGCTGGTGTCTGTTGTATCTTTTTCTGGGTGTGAAAATTTAGGTTGGAGATTTAAGCCTTGTTATTCCTGCCTTCCGGGTACCTCTTTGGACTTTGAGGGGGAGGTGGGGACCAGGAATCGGACTCAGGACCTCATGCTTGCCAGGCAGGCACTGTACCACTGTGCTACAATCCCATCCCTCTCTGCACTTTTGGCACCCTATGGCCTCCTGTAATTGGCTTCCTAATTGTGGTGCTTTGGCTTCTCTTGGTCCCTCATTGTGCAGATGAAATTTGAGCTCACTAACTGTAGACATCTCCCGCTATTGCCATTTATGAGAGGTGGCTGATATTTCTCCCTCCATGTCAGCTTTTTATTCTGAGGTCTTGGAATGATGGGCTTATGATGTTTCCCAGCTGGGCAGTGCCATTTAATGATGTTCCCTTCGCTTCCATGGCTCCTTGCTCTGTGACTACTGGGACAGGTCAGTAAATGCAGACGGACCCTGGTACTAGCCTGCCCTTGGGAACAGTGAGTGTGTGGGGGCCCTGTTGTGAGGCAGAGGGTAACCAGATGGGTGGGGGTTATGTGTGCAGCATACATCTTAGCCTTGTTCCAGAGGGCCTTGGTGAGTATAAGGGAGCACTGAGCCTGCTGACCGGAAGTGACCCACTTTCAGAAATGTTCCAGCCCACGCCTGGAAATTCCTGCTGCCTGGCTGTGTGGGAAGCTCTAGTGTTTTCAGAAGTCCTTCAGTGCATTGAACCCAAAGAAACTTGAGCTCACTACTATTCTCAGTACTTCACACAGTGAAATGTTTCATCTGCCTCTGCTGAACCACCTAAATGGGCAGATTCTCTGCAGCTGACACGAGGTGATTAGACAGAGCCCGCGAGCAGTCCACAGTCCAGCGCAGAGGTTTCCTGGTGCCGTCCTCTAGAACTACGTCACTCTAATCATGATTTGGTTTTAAAGTAGTTGGTAGAAACCTAGGTTTGGCCAGGAATTGAGTCCCTAAATAACATAACTTTTTTTCCTCTCACTTAGCTCATGGATTTGCATAGGAGATGGAACTCCTGAATTGCATTTGGGAATCCTAATTTCAGAACTCATTTTTCCCTAGGGCCCTATGTTCTGCCAAACTGATGCTTACATGCCATTGCCTGAGGCACTCAGCAGTATTGGTTGAAAAGTGGCTCCTTGTCCCTAGCCTCCTTCATACGCAGGTTTGACAGGAAGAGTTTATGGAGCCGTGTGTGTTGGCACATGCCTGTGATCCCAGCACTTGGGAGGTTGACGCAGGAGAATTGCTATGAGTTTGAGGGTAGCCTATATTAGAGTGAGACCCTGTCTCAAAAAAACAGGGAGAGTTTATAGAACCAGAAATTGTCCCCCTTGAACTTCCTCTACACTCCATCCATAAGTTTGCTTGTCCTCCTCCAAAGGAAGGGCTCTGGCAAGTGACATTTCTGGAGTGCCAGCAACAGGAATGAGACTTGAGTATGTCGAGTGGAAGAATCTTGTTCATCATTACTACCTCACGACCTACAAAAGGTGTACAACAAATACTTAGCCATCTGGCCGTCTGATGGGGCTAGAGTATAGGCTCCATCTGGGTAGTTGGTTAGAGGACCTATTTGGTTTGTTTGGCTAGACTGAAGTACCAGGTAAATAGGACACTGTCTCCAGCCTTACAAAACTCACCAGGCTGCTCAGAACTCACAATCTTGCAACCCTAAGGCCTCTGTCCTTGGTTTGGTTTGCTCCCACTCTGCTTCTCTGTTCAGCCCCCATGACTTGGATCTAAGAGAGGACCACAAAGTTTTCAGCTGTCTCAGCTTTCCGCTGACCTCGGGGGCAGAGGTTCTGCAGATGTTCTTTCCTTTGGAAGATCTCTTGCCAAGAACAGCATTCCTTGAGGGGAAGGGGTTTGAACTGAACTGTGGCTGGAATGTTGCTTTTCTTGGTTTGTGTAAATGCATTGCTGGCAGGACAGCTGCTTGGGCTGGGAAAGGCGCTCGCTCTTGCCGTCTCACAGAGTGTGTGCTAGGCTCCAGGATGCGGCCACTCATGACCACAGCCAGAAATACTGAGGCATTTTTCTGATGGGATCAACCTGGCTTTCAGATTTCTTTCAGTTCCTAAATTCTCCTTTGTATTTGAAATGAAAATGTGTGTATGAGTCACTCTGCTTTCATTTGCATATGAAATATTGTATGTACATATTTTAAGTTTATTGCATCCTTAAAATTAATTTTCAAGGACTGGCTATATCCACAGTTCAGAAGAAATATCTCTTGCTGAAATCAGGGTTTGTCCAAAAAAGTAATGTAGGGGGAACAGATAGCTCTCTGGTAGGAACACCATAAACACTGCTTCGCTGTGGGTGGTTTATATTTGGGGACCTTTGAGTGCAACATACAGGGCTCGTGTGACATTTGGGTGAAGTGAAATAGCAGGTACAGACAACAGCGTCTGAAACTTCCCCGTCACTGAACCAGTACAAGCTAGAGTATTTCTTGAGAAGCTCGGAAAAGCCATCAGGAGTCTTGGTCGGCCCTTGGAAGAGTGTGTTTGCCGAGCGCACCCCTTCCCCACAGTTCTGCTCTGTTCAGAGGCCAGAGGAGGCAGCCTACCTGGCAGTCACTGTCCTGAGAAGGTGAGGAAGCCAAGTCTATCCAAGCACACAGCAGTGAGTTTCAGAATCCCTGGGTGCCCGTATCTGAGTAACTCACAGGGCACAGTGCTGGACTTAGGGAAAATCAGAAGATCCTGGTTCTTAAAAACTAGAGAGGGTGAGGGGTTTCAGGTCAGGAATTGGTAGGAAACAGCAGTAGCTCTCATCCCAGCTGGATGTTAGAACTGTCTGTGTGTATCAGAACAGACTCCTGGTCCCTGCTTAAAAATTTCATGATGCTGCCAGGCATGGTGGCACACACCTGTAATCCCAGCACTCGGAAGACTGAGGCAGGAGGATTGTTGGAAGTTCAAGACAGCCTGGGCTACAAAGTGAGCTCAAGGCCAGCCTGAAATACATAATGAGACCCTGTCTCAAAAAGATAAAAAAAAAAATATATATATATTTTCATGATGCCAGGTGTGCATGCTTGCACTCCCAGCACTCAAGAGGCTGAGGCAGGAGAATCAGAGTGAGTTCAAGAATCAGAGTGGGCTACATAATAAGCTGGAGGTCAACCTAACCTCAAAAAGCCAAAACAATTTCATGATCTGAAGCCGGGCGTGGTGGTGCACGCCACTAGTCCCAGCACTTGGGAGGCTGAGGTAGGACGAGTGTTGTGAGTTCGAGGCCGGCTTGGGCTACAACACTAGTGCAAGGCCAACCTAATTTACACAGTGCGACCCTGCTTCAAAAAACCAGAGCCAGGAGTTTGGCTTAGTGACTTAAGCACCTGTCTGACAGGCGTGAGGTTGTGAGTTCAATCCCTGGTGCCGAAAAAAAAAAATTTCATGATCTGAGGATTTCTCCATTACTCAGTGATCAGACATGGAAATCACAAGCTGTAATGGAGAGGGAGGGAACATTTCTGTTCAAACTGAATCAAATGTTAGAAAACCAAGTTTGGTTCTGGAAAGGAGGATGGGAGGGCCCACCTCCAAGTAGCTGAAAGGTGGTGCTCATTACCATCATACCCCAGCTCACCCCACTTCCAGCTACTCCGTCCACACCAGGTTCTCGAACCCAGAGGCAGGCACATCTCAGTTCCAGCCTCTGCCTGCCTGCCAGAGCCTGATCCTCACATTTGCAATCCACAGACCCACCCAGCACAGCTCATCCCTTTTTCTTGACTGCAAATGAAATCTTGGAATGAGAGGTGCTTTTGATGAGGATGTCTGGGGAGTCTCACAAACTACTTTTGGGCCATGGGTAAGCTAGCAACATGTGACAGTCTCGTGAGAAGTCTTGATACTGTGGGTTATTAGCATCTATTGCTGTTAGGAGGGCACTTAGGACTCGCCTTCACAGAGCTGATGCTGTAACTGGAGGAAGGAGCTCTACCACGTAAGTCATCAGAAACAACACTCCGTCTGGCAAGCACTGGATACCCACCTCCCAGCTTGATCTGAGTTTGCTATGTAAAATGTACAAAGCAAGACTGACGTGGGGCATGGTAACAGGAGACCACTGAGTGTCAGGGCAAGAGGGTCTGAGGGGGCATGCTGCTGGGATACCTTAAGCACCCCCATCCTGAGCCACTGTGCTGTATGGGGGGCTTTGAAAGGCATTATCCCAAGCCAGGAGGTCCTAAGGGCCACAGTGGCATTTGACCCGGCTTCCGTGAATCCCCTGGCTGTGTCCCCATCTCCTCCCCCTCTCCTCCCACGAGCTGCCTGATTCAGCCTTGGCAGAACTCCTCAGGACTGCATGGAGGCTGTGCCCTGGTGGCCACTGCTGGGGGCAGGGGTGGGGACTTGGCTGGGCACATTCCAGTGTGGGCAGATTCCTGTTGCAAGTTCAGGGGATCCAGTTTTCTCCATCTAATTAAGATTTCTTACCCAAAAAACAAAACCAACTTCCACTGACACTTAGAATGTCTTGGTCCAGCCCAGCCCAGCATTCCTATGAGGTGCTGGACCCTTAATGGGGGGCTCTGTGCTTGTGTTCAGGAAAGTTCTTGGATAGTTTGAACACAGCCCCCCCAAGCTCCGATGTGGTTTGACTGCCCCCTATATACTCCAGATACGATCTAAGAAAATTGGGGAGCTTGCTATGAAAACTCAGGAGAGACTGTGGTGCTATCCCTGTGGGTCCCATAGAGCCCAGTTACTGTGACCCAGTAAGGAGTGTGACCATGTCTTGGAGGTGCAGCTGAGGGACAGGGCACCCACAGGAGTTCCCACAGGGCTGTGTCTGAGGCTTTGGGGTTAGATCCCAATAGCCAATTGTGGAATCTTGGGTAAGATATGTGACCAGGCTGTAGAATGGTAGTCAGGGTGGTATCTGTGTCCTCAGCCATGATGGGAGGTACCAGAGAAAGGCCTTGCTCACCTAATGCCCCTGGATGCACTCCAATCTGTTTACATCAGCCGTCTGCAGCTCTGTGATAAGGGGTTTGTTTTGTTAGGGCCCTGTGTTCTGGGACGGACTAGGCAGGCCTCGGTACCACACTTACAGCCTGCCTGGAAGCCCGGGTTGGTTTCTTAGGGACCTCCGCCACGCACAGCCACAGTTAGAGCTGTCCGCTGGCTGCTCTCTGGGTTTGATCCTTTCTACTCTGAGGCAGGCTGGGGCCACGTGGCCCCGCCCCGCCCTTGCTGGCTCCAGTTCGGGTCTAGTCGGAGAGGCAGTGGCTCGCGTCTGGTAGGTTGTCCCCTCAGATAGGAAGCCTGCACGGTGGGCTGGGGCAGCTGCAGTCTCTCCTGCCTGGCGTCCACTATCTGCAGCCCCTAGGTACGTGCTTCGGGCCCTGGAGCCCCTTAAAGCCACCAGCAAGCCTTAGAAGACTGCGTCCTGTGAACAGGTGAGCGCGGGGTTTTCTCTCACAGGGAGCTTTCCCCCAGCTTGACGGCTCGCTTCCCCTCACCAATGGAGCTGTCGCAGCCAGAGGGACGGGAGCTAGACTTGACAGATGCAGCCAAGAAACCCGGAAGTACATCTCGGGAATGGTGTGAATTATCTGCTCTGGGCTTCATTTTTTTAACCTTCGCTTTTACAGGCTTTGCTTAGCCTGACAACTTAAGACTGTCTCAAAACAAACAAAATAAACGAATAAATAATAACAGCTGGGGTTGTAACTCAGTGCAAGGCTCTCTGGGTTCAACCCTCAGTACTCCATTACCACCAAAAATAATTTTTAAAAATTATTGTTAAATTCTTTAAAAGAAAGGGGGAGCCAGGTGTGGTGGTACACGCCTATAATCCCAGCACTCAGGAGGCTGAGGCAGGAGGACAGCTGTGAGTTTGAGGCCAGCCTGTTTAAAATAATAATAATAAACTAAAAGGAAGGGGGAAAATAGCATAGGTAAACCTTCTTCGTTCATGCAATATTTTTGAAGTAAAAATAAAATGAAGTGTTTTGCTTTTACACTGTTTCATTTTAAATGCACATAAACTGACTGACTATAAGTCATGTTTAAGATTCACATGGCATTCGCCACATTATCAAACCCACTCCAGGATGCCCTTGCCCCTTGATTGTGAAGCTGGATTGTTTCCAGAGGTTTTCGCAATTAATAATTTAATTTCTACGGACAACTCTGTGAATGCAATTTTTTTTCTCTTTTTAGTTTTGCTGAGTTTTTCCCCTCTCCCTGGAGTGTATTCCCCATCCAGAATAAATACTTGGAGCAAAGGGCAAGAATGTTTTTGTAGCTACTCTCTTGTTACATGTAGGCTCAACTTACTAAAGAATTATAGAACTAATTTACTAATTTCTGGAACCTTGGTGACATGATGGGGTGGTTGAGAGACTTGTGTTTTTTGGAGTCTTTCAGGAAGGGGGAGAGGCAATCTAGCATAGTGGTTAGGAGCTTGTGTACAGCAGCTGTCTGACTTTGAACTCTCTGTAACTTCCTGTGCCTCAATTAGTTCATGGGTAAAGAATACAAAAACATCTCAGGGATGTTGGAAGAAGGAGATAGTGTGTATGTGAATCTAAGTCTGCTGCTTAGCAAAGCTTGTAAAGTGGCCAGGGAAAGCCCCAGGCTGGGAAGACTTCCCCCAGGATGGCAGCCTGGGGCTTTCCCAGGCCATTGTACAAGCTGAGCAGAATGAGAAGGTCAAGGGCGCCTTCTTCCCCAGCATTGCCAGGCCTGGGGTGAAAGCCTTCATTATTTATTAGCGGACCTGTGGACTAGGTCCCTCCTTGCCTTGAGGCTGGAGGACTGGCCCTCAGGGTCAGGCCTCCCGGGGACCCCAGGCTCTCAGCAGGGATACCACCCTTCCCATCTTTCAGGCACCTCACCTTTTCCTCAGCACAGATGTAATGGATCCCTGGGTGGAGTGAGAATCCCCAGAAAGTCTGTGGGTGACCTTTCATTCCTCACCCTGCTACCACTGTGGTAGAGTCGTGAGTGCCACACACATGGCTACAGCAAGATGTGCTCAGGTCCTGGAGCCAGGGGGTCTGGAATCCAAACCTGCCTGTGCCTTTCTCACCTGCACAGCATCACTGTTCTGTGAGCCTCCATTTCTTTTTTTTTTTTTTTTTTCTTTTTTGTCTTTTTGAGACAGGGTCTCGCTATGCAGTTCAGGCTGCCTTGACCTCACTTTGTAGCCCAGACTGGTTTCAAACTTGCAAGGATACTCCTGCCTCAGCCTCCCAAGCGCTGGCATTACAGGAGTGCACCATCACACCTGGCTCCATTTCTTCATCTGTGAAAGGGACATGTGGATACCTGTGCCATAGAATCACATGACACACCTGGCACTTAGGGGCCTGCTACCATGAGAGACCACGGCTATGGGAGCCTTTGGGAACACAGCAGAATTAGCCATAAGCACAACAAGAAGAGTCATATATCCATTTTTCTTTTTTTTAATCAGATTTTATTGGTACATTTTAGTCCTGCATAATGATCACATTCATCATAGAGCCTTTTTTTTTTTTTTTTTTTTGTATTGGGGATCGAACTCACAGCCTTGCACCTGCCAGGCAGGTGCTTAGGCCACTGAGCTAAATCCCTGGCCCTAGAGTCATTTTTCTTGGTCAACAAATATTTCTCAGGCTAGATAACCATGGTGCTGGGACCCGGGGAGAGAGCTGTGTAAGACAGACTCCCTGCTCTTGGAATAGGCATTTACCCCATCCTGAGAATGTGGGGGCCAGTGACCGCATTGGTGGGCCGTTCAGGAAATGGCTCCACGCTGGGGAAGGGTGAGGAGCTCCAGAGGGCTGTAAGCCGGGACGGGAAAGGGAGCGTGGGATGAAAGGAGGGAGGTCACTGAGCCCAGACTGCGAAGAACCTTGAAGGTCAAGTGGGAACTGGGACTTGGTCTCAATGATGTTTAAACAGGCTTTGAGATCCTGCACTGGCAACTTCGGCTGGGGTGATAATGTTAGGGGCCTGGTGCTCCCCAGC
>RJWM01025972.1:0-28674 GCA_004363535.1 Dasyprocta punctata | reverse complement strand
AAAAAAAAGTTTAAAAGTGCATTTTCTATTTGCTTTGTACAGTGCTACTTTGAACTATTTAACTCCATGAACTTTAAAATCCCACATTAAATTTGGCTGGGTACATATCTGTGGTCTAATAAGACTAATTTTAGATCTTTGCTATTTTCCCAAGCAGAAATACAACTAAAGTTTTGAACTTCTGCCTCAATCCCTGAATATGGGAATAATCATTCTTGTTTTCTAAGAATAAATAAATAAAATTTTGTAACCAAAATTATGAATTTAGTCTTTCAGGCTAGAAACATCCTGATCTCTTATTCATTAATATACCAATGTCAGCCATACTAATAATACTAATTTCTCATGCTAATTATAATATTATGTGATTACATAAGAAATGCAAAGTATTGATCTTTTTTATACATGTATAGAATTCCTATAAAAATGCTTTCTAGAACAGTTAAAAAATCCATGAAGTCAGAAAAAGATGAAAGTTAACCACTGAACACCGTTACAGGGTGGTACAGGATTTGATGATGAGTCACAGTCATCTTTGCCCCTTGCTCTGAGCGTTCTATAGATACCACGTGGAACTATACAACTATACAAGGTCACAAGAGCTATGAGAGGTGGAAGCTGGAATTCAAAGGTAGGACATTATCTTTTGGGGCCTTGGCTTCACTATTTTTCCATACTATCTTGCAGGATTAATGAGATGCTTTCCAACTTTGCCTAAAACAACGTGTTTTTTTTTTTTTTTTTTTTTTTTTTTGTAAACGATACATTAGATAATCCAACATTTTGGTGATGTTTTCATAAATGTATATAGAAGATACTCTATAGGAAAGGTTTTCTTCTCACTTGAAAGACTGAAAAATGCTGACTGCTACCTTTTTCTCCTTTCCTTTCATTCTTTGGCTGACCAGGTTTTTGATGATGGAAATTCAGTACTTAATTCAAAGAACATTAGGATCCCATCTCTGGGCTTTCCTTCCCCACAGGCTCACTGGTCCATCTCAGAGCTGGTCGCTTCTCTCATACATCTCTTTGATTTTATACCTGCCCTCGTGTGCCCTGTCTACCACACCTGAGCCTTAGCTCCTATTCCCTCTCAATAAGGAAGGCATTGCCTCTTCCCTTCTTCCTTTGAATAAACTCTGACTTGTGCACCAAAATGCAGTTGTAATGATATTACCTCTGTGAAACCCTACGGATCCCATTACAGTAAGTGAAATAAAATTCTCTCTGTAATTTCAGGAAATGTGTTATCATTATGTCTCTCAGGTGGGCAGCTAATGACACTCTTGGAACTATAGATGAAGATTCATTTAAGTAGCCATTCTCTTTGATTTGAAATCTCAGCTACTATGGAACCACCTCTCCCTCCTTTATTTCATATGCTTCCAGGCTGGACAGTAACACTATCTGAAGGAAAAACTAGTAATAGCTCACTTAGATTTCTCTGGGACTCCTACAAATCAAACAAAATACAGTATATGATAGATCCAAGCCCTGCTAAAGTAGGCAGTAGCTGGAAATTTAAAAGCATCCCTCATTAACCCCAGCATCCCTCCCTTCCCAAAATGATTAAAATATGAGTATTATTTGAATGAGGACCAGTGTATGACCTGCCTGTAGTATTACCAACTCCAGTTCAATCTTGACTCAAGCCATACTCCTGAAAACCTGTTTCCTATCCTGGTAAAGTGGAGGCATAGACTGTTTATTGTGAAAGATGGTTGAACTGTTGGAATATGTTGAGTGACACGTGTAATGCTTGTACCAATTAAATAATAAACTAGAAGAAAGTTTATATTATGTTTGTTGAGGCTGACTTGCTATATCTCTGCTGTCTTCACCCTCCAACCACCTCTGCCAGAGATTTTGTAATGCTCAATATTAAAAAGGTCTGGTTGACCCCTCCCAAACAGGACATGAAAGAATAGATGACATTTTAAAAAAAAAGTTTATTATGCAGAACCGGAGACCTGAGAAATAGCAGGTCATGTGTGATGAAGGGAATGAAATGAATTGTCTGTGTTAAGTAATCCTGTGACTTTGGCCTTGAGCAAATGGAGGGTTGGCTAACATCAGAGAAGAACAAAGACCTTGGAGGAGAGAGAGACACACAGATATCTTTGGTGACCACCTTAAACTCCTCTGTAGGTAGAGGCAGTGAAATTTGATGGACTGGGTGTAGAGAGATATTTGTGCGAGGTGCACATGGGGCGTGGTAGTGGAGGAGGGCTTATGCTATGTGACCTATTTCTCCTCCTGCAATGCAGAAACTCAGCTTGACTTCAGTTTGGCTCTGATGACCATGGAAGATTGCAATAAAGTCAGGATCCTACATCAGACAGAAGTCCAAGAAATATTGGCTGGTCATGCTTGTGGGACACAAGCCTCTGTCCCCAAGCGTAACCTCCTACGCTCTGCTGTGGGAGACCAGGTTCTGCTCCAGCCTCTGTCAAGGACAAGCTTTGGAATTCCATCCAAGTTTGGCTCTGACTAAAGCTCCCTCAAACACGAATATAAACATCTGTTCCATTCCTTCATGGTTTAGACAAAAACTCTCCAAAGAAGAAATCAGCTACAAAATGAGGGTCCATCAGCACCCAAACAATTGTATCAAATAGGATGGAATTCCTTTAACTACGTATAAAACTCACTTGTATCTAATTGGGTAAACCTGTTTCCTATTAGCTTGCTGAGGTTTGAAACTAGAAAGCAACTGGGCATTTCTTCTAAAAAGAGCAGGGCAGGGGAGAGAGAAAAAGAGAGAGAGAGACAGAGACCAAGACAGAGAAAAACAGAGACACAGAGACAGAGACAGAGGAAGAAGAAGAGAAGAAAAAGAAAGAGGAGGAGAAGGATGATGACGACATAAAGGCTGGTATTAACAGTCTGAAAGCCCAACAGGATTGAGTTCAAAAGTTTCTCTCAATTACAGGTGTTTCCTTCAGGTTCTGTCTTTGTTGTTCCATCCCGTGCAACAAAGACAAACACTGTCGTGACATCAACTAGAAGGTTGAGGGAAAGAAAAGATTGCCAAGGAATATTACAGGTTGAGCATTCCTAATACAAAAATCCAAAATCTGAAAAGCTCCAAAATCTGAAACTTTTTGGGCACTTTCATGGCTCCTTAACCAATGAGTTAATGTGTGCAAATTTAGCTTAATAGATAAAATTATTTAAAATATATCATAAAATTACCTCCATGATATATGTATAAGGTATATATGAAACATACATTAATTTGCTGTTTGGATGTGTGTCCCAAACCCAAGATATATCATGTATGCACATATAGACCAAAAGCCAAAAAATAAAATTCAAAATCTGAAACAGTTTCTAAGCATTGCAGATGAATAATCTACATTTTATATACAAGTTGTTTTTATTCATTTCTACATTCATCTAAAAACAGTACTCAGTAAACTAATCCTCATTACTTCTAGAAATTAAAACAGATCCACTATTCTCAGACAAAAAAAAAAAGATCAAGACAGGATGATATGTTACTGGCAGGGTGGGCTTGCTCTTGGATATATTTCACTGAATAAGAAAATTCTTATGTTCTAAAAACCTCAAAGTTTCAGCTTTATTAGAGAAAAAAATTATGCTAAAGAGAAAATTTAAAGAAAAACATGGCTACAATGGAATTGTATCTAAAACTGACGACGACTATTTTTTTTTGAAGTAAAAATGACAGTGGCTTACGCGCCTGTTTGGCAGGCACGAGGCTGTGAGTTCAATCCCCGGTGCTGAAAAAAAAAATAATAAAGTAAAAATGAAATTTACATGTTAATAGTGGTTGTGTCTCCTAATCAATAAAGACTTTTTGGGTACTTTTGAGTTTTTCATTATTAACCATGTTGTAGTTTAAAAAATTTTTTTGTTTTAATTTCTGGAGAGGATACCAGAAATTGAACTCAGGGCCTTGCGCTTGCCAGGCAGGCACTATGCCCCGGCCCATGTTGTAGTATATATATATATATATATATATATATATATATATATATATATATATAAAACTTTGAAGTTTCTCAGTGTAAAAAAAGACAATATAGGAATATTTTATGTTTTTATGCATAAACAAGTATTAAAAACAAGTAGTTTTAATTATTCTTAAAAATTTTGTAAAATATATTATTCACCAAGATACTTACAGAATGAGAACAATGCATTAAGAATATGATTCTTTTGTTTTCACAAAAAAATTAATAAAATTTTACTTTCTCATTCAACAAATATTGGCTAAGTATTACTGATTAGCATCTATGACATGCTATTCTAGTGCTATAAAGTAATAATTTAGGTCAGTTATTAATATTCAATATCACACAAAATGTTAGGTATATAATTTAATTCATAGTCCATATGTGAAAACTAGATATATAGGAATTAAGCCAAAAGCATCAAAATCAAAGAGATCACTCTGAAGCATAACTATCAATCTTCAGGATCCTACTGAAATGGTTTTACTCCTTTGTATGTCATGGCTGTAACACATGCAAACAATTGACAGCAAAATGCATTTGTCTTATTCCATTGTAACTTCTATGTAGTTGTAGAGACTTGATCAGATTCTGAGATGATTTTGACAGGACACTTCATCAGTGTTTCTGACAGGACACTTCATCAGTATTTCAGTACCCACTGTGAACTTCTCCTTTTGTGACATTAGCAACTACCAAAGTTACTACTTAGAACCAATCATCAGGACTGGTGAATGGTGAAATCCATATTCTCTGATCTATTCTTCATTGATTCACATATACAGAGAAATAGTACTTCAACAACAATTTATCTGATATAGTTTTTAAAAAAACTGAACATTGCAATTCTTTTATAAATATCTAAAACAAAAGACAGCCCAAGATTCTGGATTGGCTAAAAGGAACACTGTGCTCCAGGACTGTGAGAGCCTTTTTAAAACCATTTATTTCTTTTAAAAAGGGTGTATAAAGGTCTTTTAAAATGCTTTTAAGCATGCAGGAGCAAAATGTTTCTTTAAATGAACACTGTGAACCATCTAGTAAAGACAGAAAGCAAGTTCCAGGAATTAGCAGATGTGGGTGCAGCATGAATATCAACCTTCACCCCCATATTGGTCGGTGACACAATCAGACTTGCTGTCACTTGGCCTTGGGATCGATTTACATACTTGCACTGGAGTATAAGCAGGTGTCAAGCTCTGAATATTCTTAACACTTTTGATAAAAAGGATGGAGACCTTTGGGAAGCATCCTCCCCAGGGATCACAGTATCTAGACTTTCCCTGTCCCCTCTCCATGCTCCGTCTCTCCTTTGGGCCTCTCTCTCTCACTACAGCAAAGCAACTAGTCAGGCAACATTAACCCATCAAAGTTAATTTTTCTACATTCACAAACAAGATTATTTGTAATTTCCAATACAAGGGAGCAATTGAAACTTCATCCCTTTGGAAACTTTAGACTATGGAAATGAGCAAAGATATCCAATAAGTAATTTAAAAAAGAAGCTAAGATGGAGAATGAAGTTTGTCAGAAGCAAGCTAGAGATAAGAAGGGTAACAGAAGCTATTGAATATTAGGGAAATAAATACAAAAAAGAATAAACTATAATATCTGAATTTCACCCAAGTTTTTATATTCCAAAAAATGCCCCCAACTGGCTATTTAATCTATAAATGATATGAAGAGCCTTGTGGAATTTCTAGGGTATCTTCCACGCTGCTCACTTCTGTCTTGAGGACTTGTTCCAGGGTTATAAACATTAAGAGAAACATGACAGAAGGACTAGGAAAAGCATTCTCTAATAACTATATCAGAAACCAGCTCTTTCGAGACCAACCTGTCTGAAAAAATCAAGTATCTGCCAACAGCACCTGGAAAGTGAATTATGATTTCATCTGATGTATTGGTTTGATCCTGTGTCCCCCCCAAGGCCTCATGTAATTTGGACAGGGCTGAGTCTGGTTGTTTATGATTGGTTTGTTGTCTGGAGCTGGGATTGGTGATGTGAGTGTTGCACCCGCCCAGGGGTGGAGCTGATATACAGGGCAAGGACGAAAGAAAGGCTGCTCTCTCTCTTGCTTGCTCTCTCTGGTTCACCTTGCTATCTGGCAGCCACCATGCATGGCAGTCCCGCCACACCATGCTGCGCTGGAGCCAACTAAGAATGGACTGTAACCCTCAAGAACTGTAAAAAATAAATCTTTCCTTTCCTAATTTTGGGTATCGGGTATTCTGTCTCAGCAATGAGTGAAAAGTAACTAAGACATCGGATTCCCTCTGATTTTTCACTACCAGCTCAAATTACTTCTTTTCTCACCCTTGGAGAACAATGATTGCTGAGTCACTTTACATTAGTGGCAAAAAGAGAACAAATTATAACCAGAAACTCTTTAAAATTTACTTGTTCTCTTATAATGGCAAGAGTGGAAAAATATTCTGGATTCTGGAGGTAGAAGTATTTTCAACAGAAGGTAAATTTCAGACAGATATTCAGACAGGTGTGTGTGTGTGTGTGCATGTACGTGTGTGTGGGGCAGAACCGAATGAATGACAGAACTAGACACCCACACAATTCTCTGGGCCTCTACTGTTCTCATCCATGGAATAAAAAAGTTATAACAGAATATTTCATGTCCCTTGAGAAATTTGAAGAATTTATACTTTTACTACTTCAAATTAATTGAAATGAATTAGGTACTACAGTGATCAATAAATACCTGGAAAACACATCATCAGTTTGTCTGACTTAACCAACAGGTTGTTCAACTGAATAGACCAGGCAAAATGGCACACTATTGCTCCATTAATGGCCAAAGTAGCTTCAGATTTTCGTACAAAATTCTAATGAAGAGCTGACATTCGGTACAGATTAGTTAAATCAGAAATATTTCTATTATACTGGCAATGACATATTAGACTACAGTGGCCTGCCATAGGCCTTGGGTATCACTCAGTGTGTACCATCCATTGGAAGTCAGTTCTCCCCAAAATCTTTAGAATATCCTGCAAAATGTACCATGAGAAATTAAGAGGGCATATCAGTTAAGGCTCAGCATGATACCAAGGATACAATTAGCTTTTCATAATGATGCAAAAACTCTTACTGGGAAACTGATATGCATGTACTAAGTGAATATTTGCTCAATAAATGTATGAAGAAATAAATGAATATGAAGTTTCTATTGATAACCCAGGAAGGATCTCTGTGGAGACAATGTGGCTCAAATAAGCGGACTCGTTAAAGAAATGTATCTACAGCATTATCATCACCATCTTTCTGATTTGGTATCTACTTCCATTGTAATGGGCCCAATCACCTAGACAGAAAATGATAACACTATATGTTGCTTTATTCTTGCTTTCAATAAACATTTCATAAAGTCCTTTGTTTTGAAACCTGGAGAGATTAGGGATGGTTAGATTTTACATAATGAATTTTTAAAAACCACATGTGGCAGGGGCAAGTTATAGGAGACAAAAACAATACCAGCACACAGGGCTCCAGCCGTCTTCCCTCAACTCCAACAGAGTAGCATTTATGTCATCAATAGCCATATGAGCTATCTTTTGAAACATATATTTCATAAAAACTAAATATTCTGAAAAAACAGAGGCATTATTGTACTGCATGATTGCCATCACTAACCAAGTCTGGTGCCAGATAAAGTGCACATAGTTGTAATTACAGGATATGTCCACTAAAAATATGATGTTTTTTGTTTGTTTTGCTTGAGAACAAAGGGTCTAATGAGATTGGTGTGAATGCTCTTCTAACAGACTCTATCAGGTAGACATTCATACTCAGACTTATACAAGCGATCAAGACTTACTTTAAGGGCCAGGGATGTAACTCAGTGGCACAGTGTCTGCCTGGCAAGTGTGAGGCCCTGAGTTCGATTTCTGGTACAGAAAAAGAGACTTAATTTAAAACAACAGGAGAGAACTAGAGAATGAGGACAGTGACAGCGGATTCCAAAGGCACACAGAACCCAGAGTACTGCTGTGTGCAGCCCAGCAACAAGAGCATCAAAAATTGATGTAAATAAGAAACAATAAATGTACCTTCTTGGCACTGAAATGAGGCTAAAAACTCAGACTGCTGCTCCGTATCAAAAGGGCCCTGGGAGTAGGTAATGGAGAGGAGTAGGTAATGAAAAGTGGAGAGGATTTAATAGCCAGCTAAAAGTAGTTTTTCTCCTTCCTCAAACTCAGTTCCTCAGTGTCACACTCACAAGGACACCAATAAAATGCATATTCATGAAATGCTAAGGATAAGACTAATCATGTGGTAAAGAGTAGCAAAAGTCAAGACATGTGTAACCATAAGAGAGTGTGCTAGATTTCATTCTGATTTCTTAAGAGCTTTCCAATCACCTCTAATTCAAAACGGTTGTCTTTGTCAAGACGCATTAGGGGGAAAGGCTATGCTTGAGCTTGTGCCCTCCTTCTATTGAAAGTAGTTCTGTTGCTCACTTAAAATTCTTTGCAAATCCTCAGATTGGTCCCAAAAATGCCATATTCCCAGGGGGCCTCTGAGTTTAGTATTCACTGGAACTGGGCCAGACCCCAAACTAAATGTCTGGACTCCCCGCCAGACCTGCCCAAGTGCTTATAAAAATCTGGAACAAATGAGGTCCTGACTTAGATGAATGTGACATGCTTCAAAAATGGTGAAAGTCAGACCCTGGATGAAGTAATCAAGTTCGTGGGCTACTTCTGAAATAAACACAATCAGAGGCGCTGCTGTCTCGGGAGGAAACACTAGATGTCACTGCACCATGAGATGTCCTGTTACAAACCTATACGTGGATGTGAGGGTACACAGTGGGCACATTTCACTCCACTTGTCTGAATTTTTACGCCTTAAATTAGCACTTGACAACTAATAGAAGGGCCAAGGATTTTTAGCCAATTCTTCTCTTAAAAACAAATCTGTGTGGGTAATATGCATCGTTCTTTTCGTGATCATACACGTTAAACCCTACTTTCCTCTTTTTCCAATCCGGGCAAATTATCTCTGGAGTGGATGGGAAATGAGGAACATGTGCACAGAACACACAGGCACAGCCACTCCTCTTGTTGCTACACTAAGATTTTTCCAATTTCAAGTCCCCAAATGTCTGCTGACATTCACCGCTCTGAGCTTTCCCCAGGTTCCCAAAACTGTAAGGTTACATAATCTGGGCCTGCAGGGTCACAGCAGCAACCTTCCTCCTCCCTGACTGGTTGTGGCCGCATGGTACAAGTGTTATATACTCTTTTTTTATTTAACCAAGTATTTTATTTTTTATTAGTTTATGTTTGCAGTATGTAATGTTTACATTCCTTTTGTGGCGTTGGTGCATGGACATAACACATTTTCATTCCTGTTTTTATCCCTTTCTCTTTCCTCCCTCCCCCCTCTACCCATCTCTTTATCCCTTTCCTTTTCTTTTTGTTTTGTTTTTTTTTTTGGTACCCCACCACTAGTCATTACAGAAATGCAAGTGGAAACACACTGAGATTCCATTTTACCCCAGAAAGAATAGCCATCATCTAGAAATCAAATAACAACAAGTACTAGAAAGGCTGCAGGGGAAAGAGGAATCCTTCTAAACGGTTGGTGGGAATTTAAACCAGCATGACAACTATGGAAATCAGTATGGAGATTCCTCAAAAAACTAGAACTACAAATTTCATTAGACCCAGATATCCCCCTTCTAAGTATCTTCCCAAAAGTTAAAACCCACATATTACTATGATTGCACTCATGTTTCAGCAGCATACTTTACACTAGCTAAATCTTGGAAGAGGCCTATATGTCCATCAACAGATGAGTGGATGTAAGTTCTTTTTATCATCCCTGTGCAAGGGGAAAAAGGAGGATGCAGTAGAGGTGAGGTATGGTGAGGTATGGTATGGTATGGTATGGTATGGTATGGAATGGTATGGAATGGAATGGAATGGTATGGAATGGTATAGTATGGTATGTATGGAATGGAATGGTATGATATGGTATGGTATGGAATGCATAGTATGGTATGGAATGGGATAGTATGGTATGGAATGGAATGGTATGGTATGGTATGGAATGGTATGGTATGGAATGGTATGGTATGGAATAGAATGGTATGGAATAGAATGGTATGGAATGGAATGGAATGGTATGGTATGGTATGGTATGGTATGGTATGGTATGGAATGGTATGGTATGGAATGGTATGGAATGGAATGGAATGGAATGATTTGGTATGGTATGGAATGGTATGGAATGGAATGGAATGATTTGGTATGGTATGGAATGGTATGGAATGGAATGGTATGGTATGGAATGGTATGGTATGGTATGGTATGGAATGGTATGGAATGGTGTGGTATGGTATGATATGGTATGGAATGGTATGGAATGGTATAGTATGGTATAGTATGGAATGGAATGGTATGGTATGGTGCTGAGGACAGAACCAAAGGCTTTCCATATGCAAGGGAGGTACTCTACCACAGAGCTCTACTACGAGTCCAAGATCCTGTTTTTAATTCGGCCTACACTGACATACTTAATTCTAAGACTGTTCTGCAATACTCTGGAACTTTAAAAAAAATGAATTTGTAATAAAATGATGGAAACTGAAACCTTTATACCTTTCAGAAAAAGGCTTAATACTTTGACTGAAATAATACTAGTATAAGGGCAATGGTGCCATTGCCATAAGGAAACAATGAAAGGAAAGACTTTGGAAATCCATTTGTGTGGTTTTCTATGTCTTTATTGTGTATCAGAGACCAGTAGGTGGACAACCTCTCAATCTTGGTTTCATTTCTATAAGTCATGAAAATTTTTTGTTCTATTTCAAATTTTGTGAAAATCAGAAGATCTAGCAAATCAAATATTCAAAAGGACATTAACAGATACACACAACTTTATGCTGCTTACCTAAAAAAATGAACTTTTAAATTTAAATTCACCCCTAGGCACTTAAAAAAGGAATGAATTTCCACACAGTACAAATTTGTAACAGGAAAAGTGAAACGTACTGGGTTATTTCATGAAAGATATGTATTACAGAGAAAAGGAGTTGGAAAATAACTGACCTTATCTTTAATCTCTTCTCTGTGTTCCCAAGTGCTCAACCTTTAACCAGAGAATAATTTGACATGAATAATGGACAAGTTCATACTGCATTTGCAGGAATTATATTTTTATTAATAGCAATGTAAAGGCGTACTCTTTTTTCAGATAGGAACATTTATAGATGATCTGAAGGCTATCAAGAATTAATATTTTATTCTGTTATATTTAACACAGTCTTATGAATTTTAGTACATACTAGTTGGAAAATTTTCTAATAAGAATGTATTATTTTTTAAAGCTTGGAATAAAGCAAAATATCATGTAACATTCATAAAGAATCTATAACTTGCTAGGTAAATCCAGTAGTTAATTTGCCGTTTGTTAAAAATCAAATAATTATTAACAAGATTACTTACAGATGCAAATGAGAGTTGACCTATCTGAGATCAATTTCATTAATGAAGGATGAAAATCCTGAAGTTTCATCAAAGATTCTTTTTCCTTCAGTATCAGAACTCTTGGCTTTTTGCTTCATTTTAAGGTTGCATAATCTGAATATTATTTCCTATATAGTTTTAGAGGCTCCTGCCTACCTGCTCCATCAGCCCCTACCAGGTTCCTATGAAGGATCTCACCTGTCTGCCACGTGACTTGGACCAGAGAAGTCAGAGCTAAGAGACCATAGTAAAGGATTTTTACAATATTTTTGTCAATGAGACTCGAAACTTCTTTTACAACAAAAAGTTTAAAATGTGTGTCTAGGATATTCAACTTCCAAAAATATTTCCTACTATACTGCATTTATTGAAAAATAGGTTAAGCACTAGAAAAGGAGTTTTACAAACTACCTTTACGATTTTCCACTCATCTAAATGATTGAAAAAGGAATGCAAAATCTGATCCAGATTAAATAAATGCTATAGAAAATATTGATTCAGCATATAGAAATCGACAGTACTGAGAAATAAATTGGGAAAACCCAGTGGCCAAAGGGCAGAGAATCCAACATGAGTTGGATATATAGAATGACTTTTAATTTTCATTTGAATAAATGATAAATCAAGAATTACAGAAATAAATCAGTAAAGTAGCTAGCATGTATTGCTTAGTTACCAGGTGACCTAAAACTTAGCATTTTATCTCATTAAACATTCAGAGTCATGTGAATAAATTACTCTTCATCATCTTCATTTTATAGAAAATAAACTAAGGTTCAAAGAAGTTAACTTCCACTGGGATCTTCTCCTAGTATCTGACCATTGAAACTGGTCTGATGCTAGAGAGGTTTTCTTAAGACATATTACATGTCTTTTGTCAGCAGCTGAAAAATATATCTTTATGTGTATTTGACCACAGTGCCATAAATCAAAGAATAATTTCCCACTTCATACTCTATAGCAGTTTCATTCCTGGAGGCTCTGACAGTTTATTCATGTGTTACTGAACACACATCAATAATGCTGAAAATATCTCTACAGCAGAGAGTGCTATTATCATGCTTTTAGTTGTAGACTAATTTGCATCTCAGAATGAAAGGAAAAAACAGTATTTTTGAGTCCAGGAACGTTAATGCTTATCCCAATCATGATTTTCATGCCGTACAAAATGAAACAGCTTCAATCTTGCAAAGAGCAAAAGTAAGGCCATCTCACAGACCCTAAAAGGCACCAGCCAAGTCTTTAGCTGCAGCGTGACTGTGATTTATAGCTGCACACAATTATATTCACACTCTCTCAATAATCAAAAACAAGAACTACCACCTTCTCCCTGCCCAACACGGGAGGAGGCCAAGGTCAAAGAGGTGACGGACTTGTTTTTGGGAGCTAAGTTGCTACCACTCCAGGTGTGTTCTTCCCCCTGGGGCCCTTAGGAAGACAGCAGCCCCAGGGACTCGCAGTGTGTGCCAGGTTTGTGCCATGTGGGCTGACACCAGGGGGCACAAGTGAACGAACCAGGAATGAGGTTTGGACGCATTGCCCCAACCCATGACATTCAATCACGAGGCCAGCGGAGCCTCTATTCCCTTACTTTCCTGCGCACTTTACCACAAACCTATAAAGTCACAACTTCTAACACATCTGATCTAAGGTAATACACACCATATACACTATTGGTTAGTACGTAAGTATGTAAGATCTCTCCTCCAGTCTGCTTCAGAACCCGTCTCTACTTTCAACCCAGTGATTTTAATTTGAGCAGCAGAGCGGGGTGGGAATTACACATTGTTAGTTTATATGCTCTAATTTATTAAAACCCAAATCAGTGCCTGGTATGTGGCTGAGTAGCTCTCAAAAATCTATGGGGTGGGTTGGGAAGAAGAATCATTTTATAAATGGTCCTGGAATACTTGATTATCCAAATAAAAATTAGATTCCTCTCTCACATTATAAACAAAAACAAGTAAAAAAAATTGAAAAAATCTTAGCTGTAAATATAGAATATTATTATGTCTCCCTATTATAAGGGAAAGATATCTCATAAGAGAAATGGAGAACATTAAAAGAAGCATTCTATCATAGTTTAGAACTTGTTCACCAAAAACAATGACATTATCACAATTTAGAACTCATTCAACAAAAATAATGTGGAATAACAATTTATAAATTCAGAGTAGATATGTGCAACATATAAAACTGAAAGAATTGCTGTAAGAATACAAATACAAGTGAGTACAAAAATGAACACACACAAAAAGAAAAATCAAGATTTATCATGTTCAGGTATAAATCCCTATGATGAATGTGACCATTATGTATAACAAAAGTGTACCAATTAAATTTTAAAAACATACACACTATATATGGCAAAAGATATGAAGGCAAGGTATAAAAGTGGTAAAGGTTTAGACTAACAAAAATGTTCAAAGTTAGACATCTCTTAGTGCTAATAAGGACTTGGAGGAGTGGGAACTCACACTGCTGGCCGTGGTGAAGCTGGGTGACAGGTACAAATAATTTACTTATTCTTTGTACTTTTTTACACGTCTAAAATTGCATGATAAATTTGAAAAATAGAACCAACTAAGCTACTTTCTAATAAAGGTCTTTCTAAGGAATGGGCAAATATGCAGTTCAAACGTGAGTGTTTCCTAGATGATAGCAACATCATCATCAAGTAAAGTGTCACATGTTTGCTGACCCTACATGTCAACAGCGAAGCCACGCTCTGCCTTCTGTTTACCACCCTGTCCGCAGCTTTCTTGCCGTTTTCCTTCTCCACTCTGTGTCTCTCACTGTCTGCCTCTCACCTTCAAACCAACTTGTTGCAAGCTTTTTCCGGTCTGTCCATAACATCAAAAACACTAGTATCTGCTATTTGTGGAGGCCTTTTGCATCAGCCTTCCCATTGTTGGGATAAAATGTGTAATGCACACAATTTAAAAGAGGGGAAGAGTAATGTGACTCATGGTTGCAGAGGCCTCAATCCACGGTTGGTTGGTTTCAAGCAGAAATATCATGGCAGAGCAAAGTTGCTCACTTCATGGCAGCCGGGAAGCAAAGCAGAGAACAGAGCCAGAGAGAAAGGGCCAGAGCATCAATACAGTCTGCAAGGTTATGCCTCCATGACCCACCTAGACACCCAGAAGTGTGCGTCACCAATCTCCTAGGTGGCTCTCAAGCCAATCAAGCTGATAACCCAGTTTAACTGTCCCACCTTCCCATGAGCAAGTCCCATGTTTACTGCTTCAGATGCTAACCCACTGGATCCTCACAACTGCCCTACGACCAAATGCTGAAATGACAAGGACACCTGTTACATCCTATGCACAAGAACACAAGCACTCACAAAGACTGGTCAACTTTCCCAAAGGCATGCAGATAGATAACAGACCCACAGCCCCAAGCCACGTGTTCTCAGTCCAAAAGCCATACTTACTAGCTCTACTGTTCTACTTTCCATATAAAATGTGCATTTTACATATTTTACATTTACTTCAAAGCATTTAAAATCCTTGATTTTGGTGAAGATGAAATAGGTTGAGAGGAAAAAACCATTACTTACAAAATTTTGGTTCTCCAAGAATAACACATTGATCTTATTACATTTGATGCTAACAACAAAACCAGGAGGGAAAATTTTTCAAGTTAATAGATTTTCAGACAAGGAAACAAGCTCAGAGAAAACCAGTAAGTGTAATTCAGGTTATATATAGCTGGTGAGTGGCAGTGCCAGGTCTCAAACCCAAGCCCAGATTTTTAATTACATGTAACACTCTATTATTGCCTCTTAAGAGTCACAACACACAACTTTCCCTGTCAAATTCTAAGGTCTATGAGAAAAATTCTTCACTTTTGTTCAGAGAGAGTTATATAAAAAAATGGCATGCACTTTCTACCATAGACTAATTAACATGCAATTGATCAAGGCTGAAACATTGTTATACGCATATATTCATGCACACATACCCAGGGGTAGGGGTGTGTGTGTGTGTGTGTGTGTGTGTGTGTGTGTATTTTTGTTATGGAGTTTCATTAACTGTTTGCTACAGATGGACTTAAAGTTCACTACAGTCACCAACTTGTGCGTACTTCAATATATTCTAAAAGTCTGATGACTCTTCTGGTAGGTACCATCTCTGCCCTCCCAAATGGAGACCCCAGAAATGTGCCCATAGTGGGAAGAGCAGTTCATGTTCAGACTGACGGCTATGACATTCTCCCCTCCTATCCACCTAAAGGGGACCTGCTTCCCACCTTAGCAATATTTCTCTTAGAAGTTTTCTTTAAGTCTCTGTTGCATTAAGAAAGAAGCCGTTTTCTTTCTTCTATCCATTTCAAAACGTAGACATTCACCAAAGAGCTTTCTATCACTGTCAATGACAAAAGTGTCTTCCAAGTGGATAGTCAATCTAATATTTCTATCTTCACAAAAATACAGACTTTGAAGAAGCTGTTTCATACTATGTTTTATTTTATCTGGTTATATATGTCCAAATATTCAGCATATAAAAAGTTCAAGAAAGTGAAAAATTTAGAAAATACTCATTTATAGAGGAAAAAAAAGAGAATATTTTCAGGCTACCCTTAAATAGTTTGAGTATGTTATAGATAAACATGTACCAACAATGAATATAGTCAATTCTCTTAGTTCAATAAAACATATATAGCTAGAAGTGAGCAGACTGCAATTTTTACAAATTTTCAAAAAGACTCCACTGTGGGACAAGCTCAAAATTACTCTAAAATTAGATATCAAACTATAACTCAGTTGATTAAAAGCAAGCAGGGAACATTTTAAGAAACATCCTCACTTCCATTTCCTACTGTCAAAGTCTGAAAATAGGTGAACTTTGAGAATTAAGAGATGACTTTTCTTGAGCATTTAATAACCACTTGTAAGTTAAAGCAGAAAGCCCCTGGAGAAACATTCATCTATCAAAGAAAACTTTAATCTTCCATGAACTTGATCTTGCCATTAAACTGTTTCTTACTGTTTTTTTTTTAATTCACATTTTTGGGGTGGAATTTTTGAGGCAGGGTCTCACTATGTAGTTCAGATTGGACTTGAAATCACTCTGTAGCACAGGCTGCCCTCGAACTCATAGCAAATCTTCTGCCTCAGCCTCCTGTGTGCTGGTATTATAGGAGTCTGCCTCTATGCATGGCTAAAAATCCATATTTTTGTGCCAGTGATGAAAAGTAATTTTTAAGGCAGTTCTTCCTGGATGCATTAATAAAATACACATTTACAATACTATAATTCACATGTATTACCCACAAAAGGGGAATAAAGCAATCTTACAGGAAATGTGGAATGGTTGCTATTCTGGAAAATATTACATTAGGTTTACACTGCATAGCTAATGTGGTCATTTTCCAGTTGAGATTCAATGATTCTACAGTCAGTAAACAAAACAGTAGTGTCTTTATGAAATTTCACACACAATTCAACATCATCCTGGGTTAAGTAGATGTCCATTTACCAATTCTTCAGAATGTTTCCAGAAGCTTTTTCTTTCTAAACTCTATAACTTCTATAGCTTAGATTTTTCCCTAAAAGAAAAAGCTTAAATATAGCTTTTCCAGTAGCTGAAATGACTTGGAAATGGACTTCAGACCTTTTGTAGGCTGGGCTTCAGTCTATGAAAATTTGACAAATGAGGTGATTAAAGAATAAGGAATGAGAAAAATCAACAGATCCACGAACAGAACTGTCATTAATACAGTCTTTTTGAAGTTCTTCATAAATTGCTCAGAAAAAAGCTTGTCAGCCGATGGACATATTTCTTCTATCCCTTGGTCTTAGTATTTGTCTAAAACTTTTATTTTACAGTCCTTCTGCCTAGGAAAATATACCTATTATTTTCATCTTTTTAAATTCACACTTTTAAAAAGAACCTTGAGCTTTTAAAAAAGCAGAACACATACATATACATCAATGTGGATTACACTGAATTTGACATCAAGTCTTTCAATTTGCTTCTTTTTTGCTAGTATAACTTTTAAAAATAATTCATAGCTATTTTTTAATAAAATTGTATTTATTTACAATGTACATAATGTTTTGAGTTAAGTAACAAATGGACCTAAAGTTCTAGATGTGTGACACGCACCCTAATCCATTATTGTTCATTAGAATGCACATGTTAAATATATTTGAAAAGAAGTAACAATGAATGATGAGTCAAAAGGTAAATAAATGTGTGCAAATGTTTTTCTAAGTTTCAGGGTACTTACAAGTGCTTATATTCTATATTTCAGTGCTACAAGGTTGCTATATTATAAATGTATATAAAATTTATATATTACATATAATTTTTATATATTACACAGTATATATATTATAATTTTTGGTAAATGCTAACAGTGTGTTTTATAATGCTCAAGGTTTTTAATGGTAATTAACTAAGCTATACCAAGGCCTGTCCCATAGAAGATTTAAATTTTTATTTTTATGTGCATGCCAGCATGTTTTCCTTTACCTGCCAATAAGAATAGAGACTGGCATCGCCCTCCTCAGCCAGCAGGTGCCACCCATGGCTGCCAAGTGCTAGCTTTGGAGAGGACTGGAGCATGTTGGGGAGTTTCTGAGACAATGTGAATGTTCGCTCCTGGAGTTTGGAGAAAGTGCATAGGACGGACTGTGTTTGGTTTTGAGATTTCCTGAGAAATGCCTGAAGGCAGGAAGAAGTCCATCTGGAGCAACTTTTGCTAACAGGGAGTAAACAGAAAGTGGCACTGCATAGGGAGAAAGAGAGAAAGAACGGGCTGCAGGTGGCTATTCCTGTGGCTTCCTCTGACACGGTATAGAGATCGGAAGGTGGGACAGGTGTGGGCAGGCAGACGCCCCACTGGAGAGGAAGCTGGGGAAAACATGCTGGCATGCACATAAAAATAAAAAGCTCCTTGCAGGAGCCAAAAGGAAACACAGCTTCCTTCTTTGAGAATCCTCATTGATGGAAGAGGCCAGGGGAGAATCTGAAAATCAGCAAGACTCATGCACAGAAGTCACTAGCAATTGCTGGAACTAGACTAAACCAGAGAAAGATCAAAAACATTTTCCCACCTCTGGAATGTCTTACAAAATGTCTTCTTCCCTCATTTCTCATCTAAATTACAGCACCAGAGGAGGCAGATTTTGATTTTTAAAAACAGGGAAAATTTAAACACCTCTTATCCTATGCAACACTAAGGAACTGGAGTAGAAGGAACAAGTGATAAACAGACCAAGGAGGCCCCTTTCAATTCAAAGACTCAGGAATCTGGTTTAAAAGTTACAGAGATCAGATTTCATGCATATTTGTGATTAGAATTTTAATGCATTAGACTTTAAAAGTATTCCAAAATGACTGGTAAATTATACAAAATGACAAATGCTATTGAGATACCCTTGCTCAATTGAAAAGACACTGAATAGAAACAAAATGGGAAAATCCATATATTTTTGTCTGTTCAGCAAGCTAGAGAAATGCACATTCTCTATAGAAAGATAACAATAGTAGCGACTGTTTATAAGAGCTCTCACTGCTAATTACTGTGCTTAGTAATTTAGAAATCCTATTTAATTCTCTTGATAACTGTATGAATATATGAATGTTACTATCCCCATCACATAGATGGGAAAATTAAGGCTACCATCAGGCTGTAGCAAAGGTAGTAAGTTTATATTGGATTGTAATTCAAAGATTCATACTTCTACCTGCTGAGACAATAACTACCTTAATAATAATGTACTTGGGAAGGTCAGAAAATTTATATTCAATGGTATGAAGAACATAAAAACAAAACAAAATTACAGTTGAGATTTACCATTAATAAAAGTTAGAGAGTTTGGAATATGAAATGAAAATCAAATTTTAAAGTATAAGGAACTCAGCAAAAAATAAAGCATTTTCCTACTAGTAGAAGTTTAGTAAATATTCAATAAGTTGCTCATGAATTAAAATGACATTTGTACTCCTAAAATTCACTTAACATAGAAACTAGAGCATGGGAAGCCCTGTGATCATAAACTATACCACACGTATTCATCATGCACTGAGCATTGGCCATGTTCTAGTCTAGACACCGTGCCAGGTTCTAAATGCTGAAGAGTAAAACAAAACAGGTCAGGCAGCTGCCCCGATGGAGATGACCACATATACGCCTATCAAGCCAGAGTTGCCTTGAGTCTGGAGGTTGATTTGCCTATGGCTGTGCATCCAGTGTCAGCAAACCTTACAAAATGGGAATTCGGAAGCCTATTATGGATTAAACTATGAGGGGACCTTGAATCTTACAAGAAAAAAGGTTACTTTCAAGGAAAAGAAAGATTCTGCTTCTGTCAATTAAAATAGCTTTTATCATATTAGTATTTTAAACAGCTGGATTAACAAAGGTACATCTATGGATGATTCCAGGTTCCCCTCCTGTGCGTACTGAGCGGTGGCCTAGGGTGACACATCGGTTACAAGTTCCTCTCTCTTGGTGAATGCGTAGTTGATAAGCTTCATTATAAGGTCAGTTGTGAAAAGCATAAATGACACTTTCTACAAAAGTTTACATGTGGCAGCCCCAAATACGCCACAGCAACAGAGAGAGATTGATGAAAAAGGGTTGGTTTCTATAGCAACTATCGCATGGACCATCTGTAAGCCAAACCACAGCAAGGAAAGCAAAATGAACACTTTTAAAGTCTGCGGCAGGTCCCTCTGTCTACTTAGCATAACGTTAAAATTTAATATTTTTTCTCCTATACGGATAAACTTCTCCTTTTATTTGCCATTTCACAATCTGATTGCTTTTTTGTTTGAATGGGCTTGTTTTTATCGAAGCTTATAAATCTAACCTTTACAAAAATGACTATATTTTCCTACTGAAACTTCCATGCATAAATGAATAAGTACAAACACAAAGGCTAATTGGCACGAGCAGAAAAACATGGATTGTGAAAAATTGCATTGTATTTCAAAAGATAGATTCTATAAAATGCTATTATGAAACTACAGCTCTTTGTTTATTTAGTGGGTTTTTTTTTGGAAAAAAAAATTCCAACAACCTGCTTTTCATAATAGCTGTCACTAGAAAAAAGCAGGGAAGTGGAATTTCAACACAATTACTTGTTCCTTCATTACCATATATGCAATTGGGTTGCTCCTTCTATATTTCTGCTAACATAATCAACAATTTACCTAATTTTTCTCTTTGTTTTTATCCATACCCATATGCATGTATGTGTAAGCATGCGTGTATGTGTGATTATTTGTATCTTCCCCTTGTTCAGACTCATCTTAATGAAATACAGAGAGATAATAAAACATTTTAATCTTGAATAAAACTAGTGCCTTTATAAGGAATGCTTTTCTGAGCTCCTGTATGATGTGTTACTCAAAAAGACACACACAGGAAAAGAGAAAGCCATAAACATCAAACAAGGGAAAATGGCTATTTATCATCCAAGATACGAAATCCTTTTTTGGCCAGTGTCGTACTTCACACCGTCCACAACAGTGTGCTGGGTTTCAGGAGGTCACACTTCAGGTCCAAGGTTGGCGGCTCTTCCAGTCCTCTGCAATACCACCATTAATGATTTCTACTTCCCAAGCATCCACCCCAGTGTGCCTGCTTCCACGTGGTTGAGGGAAACCATAGAAGGAACCGATTTTGCCCTAAGAACTGGATCTGGCCGCCATGACACATTTCCCTGTGCCTCATTTGCACCCACGAGACACCGCAGGATAATGCAAAACCTGCTCTCGAGCTCCCCAGTCCGACATCTTCAAAGGGTCAGCGGCAGAATCTTCAAACACTGATCCAGGGAATGTCCAGTGATGGGATGATTCACAAGGACCCTATAAACAGTTTTCCCAGTGATGAAAATTCAGCTTGCTTACTAACAGAGATAATGTGAAACTCAATTACACTGTGTCACTGTGTACTTTGAGAAAGGGAATTTCAATGTAAATACACCACAGATTACAAAGTACATTCCTCCTGTAACAAAGGCAGCAAGGGCAAAGAACTTGCTGTTTCTAGAAGCTACAACATTCCAGATGCAAGTTACCACACTGGCAAAACACAGAAGGGATAAACATCCCAAAATAGAAGCAGAGAGGGATTCTGGAACTATGGCCTCTGGTATAACCTTCTCAATTCATTCTATTTGGCTGCCATTTATGAGCAACTACTCCCTTCCAGGTGCTGTGCTAAATCCTTAATCTATATTCTCTCAGATATTTTCATAAATACATGTGAGTTATGCAATACAGGTCTCACCTTACAGAGGAGGAAATGAAGGTTTGAAGGAGTTAAGAGATGAAGTAAGTAGCAGAGATGATTTTGGGGCCCATCTCTCTACTCCAAAGCCCAGGATGTCATCCCCATAACCTCTGTCTGGTGGCTCATTTGGAAGATGGAGAAGCTGCCATCCAGAGAAAAGTTATTTATATTCAATCACAGTCACAAATGAAACCAGAAAATAAATATATTTATTCCAAGTCATGAAAAATGGTATTTTCATTGAACCCACCTAAAGGTAAGAGAGGTTTTACTGGGTAATATTGTCATGCCTTCCAAGTTTACCTTATTTGTACTGATGGCCAACTTTCTTTTTTACCAGCTTCCTCCATAATTATTTTCCAATCTCTTAAATTGCCCCAACTTTTATCGTTGGTTTGCAATTATTAAATTATAATGAAAATTTGATACAGTTTCTTAGAAAAATAAAGTATAAGAATAATACAGTCTTTAATTTGGTAAGCATAATTGTATTAGGAAAAATAGTAGACCAATTCACCTAAGTAGATAAATTAATGAGCAAATACTACTGAAAACATTCCTAATAGTTATAAAAATTATCATTTTGTTAAAAATTTTAAGTTTTTAACTCACAACCTTGTGCTTGCCAGGCAGGCACTGTGCCGCTGAGCTACATCCCTGGCTAGGAATTTTAGGTTTTATTTAAATATGCATGCTCATTCTTATGCACTACTTTAAGCAAATTTCTCTTCCTTTTGTCAGTGGAAAGGAAACATTCAAATCTCAGGCGAATCGTAAGACAACTATGCCAAGTAGAGTGAATTTTAAAGCCAGCGTATTCTATATATTGTATAAATCAAAATATTCTCAAATTATTTATAACTCCCACAATGTAAAAAAACTTAAAAAGCACAAATAACCTACTGTCTAAAAAAGAGGTCTAAGTTACAGTGATATTGGAAAAGCAAACTTAATGCCACAAATGCAAATGAGTCACTACTTTGTGACCTTTGACTTTTATTATTTTTGTCACATATCTAGGATTTTACTTTACTTTTTTTTTTTTCCAATCCTAAGGATGGAATCCAGGACGTTGAACAAGGCAGGCAAGAGCCATACTGCTGAGTTATACCTCCAGTGCTTACTGCCTTATTGGGTATTTTCAACAATCTGAGGAGGTTTAGTACTTTTTAGGAACAATTGCCTCTCCAGTTGTTCCTGCTCTATCACAGTCCACTTCCAGCTTGCTCTCCTCTGGCCTTCTGAACCTGGGGAGTGCTCTGTCCACATCATCTCAGGGAGGTCCCTGCTTGGCTTTGCTCAAAACACTTCCCTGTCATCTTCCTAATGTCAGCCAGCTGTTCTCGTACTCTTTGGTGTTTTTCTCCCTGGGAGTTGGCATGACCCAACATTTCACTCAATATTCATTTGCATACTGTCCTGCCTCTGCAAGCAAGATGCAAACTCATGGAAGGAAGGGACTTTGGCTTTTCATCACTGCCATCATCAGAGCCTTGAAAAGTGTCAAGTTCATGGCAGATTTCCAGTAAATATTTATACTACTACTTTCCGAAGCGGTAGATGGAACCTTCACAGTTCCAATGCTCCTGACATGGTGTTTTGTTTTGTTTTACAGACATATTTATCGAGCACCTAGCAATTATAAGATAGCAATTCAGGTGTTAGGATCGTGAATGCATAGAAATATTTAATTTTACCATTAGGGAGTCTAGAAGAAATGATAAAGTTACACATTACAAAGCAACACATGTTGAATGTATGTTGTATTAATAAATGCTATATACATTTAGAGCACAGGCAAATTGATTCAAACTAGAGGGGTCATGAACTGCCTCAGAGAGAAAAGTTTCAAGTGGATCTTGAAAGCAAGGCTAGGATTTGATTTAGTAGGAAACGACAGTACAGAGGGTGGAGATGTATATTTCCAGGGAATGATTACTAAAGCAGCCTAGTCAAAACTGAGTTCTACTGACCAAGTGAACTGGAGGATGACCTTCTGGGTGGGGTGGGGGGTGGTACTTGAATAGGGGTTGGAAGACCAATATTTTCCAGTAGGCACCAGGGAACCACCTAGCATTTTTCATCAATGCTTTATTATCAAGGTCACATTTCAGACACGAAAACCTAGAGGCAACTCAAGAATAGGACTAGAGGGGTCTGCACAGGAAGCTCTTCAGAGCCAAGAGAAGTGAACACTGACAGCTGCATCCCCCAGATCTATCCCTTTTCCCAACAGTACCCAAAATGTTATTGAGGTTTTTACCCATATTTTGTTAAAGGCTCCATGCTCTGGGAGAAGTTAACCTGACTGTGTCCTTATCTGAAAGATAGCCCATCTGCACGTCACTTGCCCAAGCCACAAAAAATCCAGCTGCATCACTCATAACATATCCTCCCTCTGGTCTCAAGCATTGGTTCAGGGGCAGCCAGGTGACACACTTCAAGTCAGTGAAATACAAAGGGATGGTTCCTGGAAGCTTCCAGGAAGCGTCCTCTTAAAACACACTTTGGATGTCATTGTGGCTGAATTGGAATTCCTTTGGCTGGAAGAGGATGGAGCCTGCAGAACCAGAGAAACAGTCTAGAGCGCTTGGCATAAGTTTGTCTTGAGGTCTGCTTTATCTCTGGACTTTCAGTTCTGGCAGCCAATAAAATTCCTATTGCTTAAGCCAGGCTGAGTTGCCTTTTCTGTTCCTTGCAAGCAAAAGCATTCTAGCTGATATACCTTAGGCTTGAAGTAAGCACAAGTGTCTGGAGTAGGTTATTAGCAGTGGGACAGAGGGAATGGGAAGGAAGGGATTTGCTCATTCAGTAAACATTTCCTGAGTGTCTCCTATCTGCCAGGGAAAAGGCTAGAATTTAAAGAACAAGAAGATGAACATGACAGTCCTTCCATTAAAGAAAGCTCCTTGTCTTAAAAACAATAGTCTAACGTCATGATTCTCCTAGCAATGACTAGGCAGTGAAGAGGCATAATGCAACCCCTGCAAGGACCAAAATGTGAGAAGAGGAGAAAGAGGTGGAGAGAGAAGGAGGGGGAAGAGTAGAGAGAGAATGTGGGAAGGGGAGGGAGGGAAGCCTAAGGAGCATCCTAAATGAAAGAATGGCATGAAAAATACAGGATGATGTAGAATCCAGAGGGCAGACATCTCATGAGTGGTACAGGTAGATTTTTCTATCTGGAAAAATCAGAAAGATAGGGGGGAAATGAACTCGCCTTTTCAGTCTAGATGCCGGAAAGATCATTGATCTAAAGCCTCCCTACATTAACTTTTGGACAGAGGGACACATATAAGGGCATTTCATCCATTATGAAGGCCCCTGAGGCAAGGGGTGTAAGGAAGAGGAGATTTATTTGTAGGATAAAGTCTTACTTTGGTAAATGATTGTCATAGAGGGAACACACTTGTAGATTTTTTCTAGATTCCAATTTAATTCCTGCCATCTACTAGCTATGTGAACACAGAACACATGACTATATTTCCCTATATTTCAGTTTCTCCATTGATAAAGTGGGGAGCATCATAATATCTTCCTGAGTTAATACCTGTAAATTTCTTAGAAGAATTCTGGCACATTAAAGGTGTTATGCAAATGTTAACTACTCCCCCCTTTTATCAGTATATGTTTGTGACACACAATACATTTATCATGGGAAACTGGTACACATCCACATTGCATTTCAATCCCTTTTACTTTTTCTTGTCCCTTCCCTTTTATCTCCCTCATCTCCAGATTCCTTTTCCATCTGTACAAAGTCTATTTCCCTATTTCCTATCATGTATCCTTTATTTTGTTCTTTATATTATTTATACTTTGGGTTTCTCATATAAGAAAAACCATATGATATTTAACCTTCCATATCTGATTTATTTCAGCTAGCATTATGTTCTCAAGTTGCATCCACTTTATATGAATAACCAAAATTTATCATTCTTTATGGGTCAGTAATACTCCATGGTATATACACACATTTTCTTTATCCATTTATCTGGATGTGCTGATAGGTGCTTTCAAGATTTATCCATCGCAAGTTGTGCTGCTATAAACATAGTTGTTTTTGCTTCTACTGCTGTTGTGCTATTTAACGGCTTAGTATTGGGTTAAAATAAACTCTGAAGTGACATCCTGGGCCCAGATCCCATAGTTTACTATGTGACTCTCAGCAATTTACTTAATCTCTTGCTGTTGCATCCATAAAATAAGAATGGTTATAATAATAGTAGTTTTCTTTTCACGGCATTATCCTGAGGGTCAGTCACATGCGAAATGAAGTCTGGAACATTGTAAGCACTCTGCATTAACCAGTGCTGGTGCTCCTACTGTCAGAAATCAGGAATTAAAAAAAAAAAAAAGAGGCATCACAGAGGTCCAGAGAAAGCCTTATATTAAAGAACATAAATGCATTTTATTAATGGACCAAAGAATAAGATGCTCTATACCCAAGGGTTGATGCTAATGATAAATGTAAGTTCACAGACGTTACATGGAAGGCAATAACAGCTTTATCTGTTTTCTTTCTCAGCAACAGCTCAGAGAGAGACTGAGGAGTGTCAGAGTGAGCTATCATTGCTGGGGGTGAGCTCCAGAGCTCATCACAAAAGGCAGGCATCATCTGAGAAAGAACTGTCTCTGCTCCCTCGGGCACTGGCAGTCTGAACAGATTCCATGCTTGGTGCACCCATCTGAGGATCGCTGTGCATCCTCCTGGCCAGGAGCCAGCAGCTCATAATCTACACTGTTTTGATAGTGGAATGCATTTATGAGACACTGACGGAGGAATGAGGCACCCTTTGTTACTGCAGGATAAAGTCAGTCTAGCTGATCCTAAACTGAATTTGAACCCACATTTGACCTTCTTGGTGCACTTGGTAACCTATAGAGAGGAATCACCTCTGAACCTCTTTCATAGCCTGGGTAAGTAGACTTGTGCTTATAACCTATACTTGAGAGCCTTTCCTCAATGGAATGAGCTATAGAACTGGGCGCTTCCGTTTGAAGTGCTGCGGCTACTCTTGCCTGTTTACATTGGAATATCTCCTATGCCATTTAAAGTCTCAAAATATGCAGTTTTATGTAAACTTACTAAACTGGCTAGCAACTGTTTAATGACTGCTTAAAATAACCAAAATGAAACAGAGCAAACCCCATTGTATTTTGGAAATGTATTTCTGAGACCATCTTGAATTCTCCTTTGCAATAGCTGAATATTTAAAGAAAGGTTCCATCTCTATAATACTTAGTCATACGCTTTTAAGTTCAAAGGGGAAAAAAAATATCAGAGACTGTGCAAATACTAAGACTCAGCCTAAGTGTAGTCCTCGAGATGCTGAGTCTAGACTTGGAAGTTTAAAAGCTAGAAGCTATTTTTATTTTTGAAAGGAATCTTTTGACACACTAGACAGAAGTACCAATGTCAAGTGAACAGACATGAGTTTAAACCACTGCATTATACATGGCTGGGACTGCTAGAAGCATGATCACAAGCATGTTCATTGCATGAGACTCTTTACTTCCTGTGATTTTATTTCAGACTTCATAGAATTGCAAGACCTGCAAAGATAAGGTTGAACGTAGACAGTGTCCCAGAGTAATTCCAAGTGGCAGAGAAGAAGCCAGTCAACTCAAGACTTTTGTTGGGTGTCCCTAGGAAAAAACACCAGAAATAAGAAACACAGGAGGGAACTGAGAATTACAAATGTTCTGAGCAGCAAATATGTCCAGAATTCTCTAGAGAAGAAAGACTAAGACTACCATCAAGCCAGGATGTCTTGGCTTCCCTTCTATAAACCCTCATCAATACTCTGACAACTTGATTCCACCTTCGAGGAGTGGGGATTTCAGTATAGTGAACTCAGAGGTGAAAGAATTCATCAGCCCCCCATACTAGCATAGAGATCTTGAAGCTAGGCTGAGGGATTTGAGCTTGTGTTCTAGAAGATGTCCCCTCTGCAGAGGCCCTTCTACAATCTATCTCCTTGAGAGATTTTTTTTTCCTTCCCATAAGTAATTGCAAAACAAGGGAGGTTTGGTTTTCCTTCTACATAGAGGGATTCTTTTCTCAAGTGGAAACCAGGAAGGGCCAAATAAAAAGAATCCACTTGCCTTCAATAGCCAGGGGATGGCTAGAATTTAAAAAATAAAATAAAATAAGTATTGGTAAAGATATGGAGAAACTGGAGAGTTTGTTCACTGCTGATAGGAATGTATAATGGTTCACCCACTGTCAAAAACAGCTTGGCAGTTCCTTAGGAAGTTACACATGGAATTAACACATGACCCTGCCATTCTGCTCCTAAGTATATGCCTGAAAGAATTGAGAGCAAGAATTTCAAAAGTTCATATTCTCATGTGTTCTGGCAGCACTAATCTCAATAGTCAAAAAGTGGAAACCATTCCAGCGTCCATCAATGGACAGGTAAACGAACTGTAGCATACCCATTAAGAGGAATGAAGTACTGCTATAACATGGATTACCCTACAAAACATCATGCTAAATCAAAGAAACCAGACTCCAAAAGATTACATTCTGTGTGTTTCTACTTACATAAAATGTCCAGAAAAGACAACTCCATAGAAACAGGACACAGATTGGTGGTTTCCTGGGGCTGGATGGTTGACAGAGGTGGGGGGAAATTGCTTAAGGAACAGTAAATTAGTTTAACTTTGGAGTGTTGAAAGTGTTTTGCAAGTAGACAGAGAGTAACTATGACACTTGAGAGTACAAATGCTACTGAGTAGTTCACTTTAAAATGGTTACATGAATTTCATACCAATTAATTATTAAAATCATTAAAACTTAGTGAATGAATGAAGCCACTTAGGTCTTCTTGGTATAGACAAAGAACCCTGGAAGGTTCTGCTGATCAAACCCACTGGGGTTTGGGTCCAAAGCAATGGTAAGTAGTGGAAAGTGTCTTGGCCTTGTTCTTGTGGCCTCTGTACC
>RJWM01025971.1:0-28653 GCA_004363535.1 Dasyprocta punctata | reverse complement strand
ACTCACAACCTCACACCTGCCAGGCAGGCGCTTATGCCACTGAGCTAAAACCCTGGCCCTATTTTTTGAGACAGGGTCTCACTATGCAGTTCAGGCTGGCCTTGAACTCACTTTGTAGCCCAGGCTGGTCTCAAACTCTTAACCATCCTCCTGCCTCAGCCTCCCAAGTGCTGGGATTAAAGGCATGCACCAGCATGCCCGGCTGTGATAAATATTATTTCAAACAAGTAGAAAAAAATAAATTAAACTGGAATAGATGGGAGTTTAAAACAGACATGCATAGTAAGTGCTTAAGTATGAGTGTCCATTTGAGTGTGTAGAACTGAACAAAATTAGAGAATATTGACCCTTACTATATGAAAGCTATCCTACTATAATAGATATTTTCTCTTATATCTTACTCTGTTTACACACGTGTGTTCATGTATTTGTATTGGATGCAGTGTTTGAGTTATAGTCAAAAACATTTAAAATGCAGGAGAAAAGAAAAAATAGAGTGCTCTAAAGATAGAAAGTTAATATTTAACGAAGTCGAGTCACACTTGTATTTAAGGAAACAGTTGGAAATAAGGGAGAAGAAAGCAAGCTATGGAGGAGTTAAGGAAGTCATCTATCTTGTTAAAATTTCTCACTGTTCTATCAGAGGACCTGACTCAATTTCAGCGTGTCTCGCCATCAGACAAAGGCAAAGCACAACTGCGCTGAGATCCCATGTCACGGGGTCAGAATGGCTCTCAGTAAGAATATGAAAAACAATGAGTGTTGGCAAGGATGTGAGAAAAGGAAAGCCTTCTGCACTGCTGCTGGGAATGAAAACAAGTACAGCTTCTATCGAAATCAGCATGGAGATTCCTCAGAAGTACAAATATAGAAATACCATTTGGCCAGGTATTTCAACCCTAGGGAGAGTTCCAAGAAGAATTAAGGACTGCCACTCCCTGGCTAAAAAAGGCCCCATCAAAAAATGGGCAACTGAAATGAATAGACACTTTTCAGAAGAAAACTACCACTGGCCAATAAATATGTGAAAAAATGCTCAACAACTCCAGCCATCAGAAAGATGCAAATTAAAGCAACATTGATATCCATCTCACTCCAGAAAGAATGACAATGTCAAAACAAAACAAAACAAAACAGTAACAAGTGAGGTCGGGGTGGAGCACCCTTCTACACTGTTGGCGAGAATGCAAACTAGTACAACAGAAGATATAAATAGAAGATATAAATTCCACTCAATCTGTTTCCCTTCTAGGTATCATCCCAAAAGATTTAAAAACATCATGCCACATACCACAGTGATACATGCATACCCATGTTTATACCAATACACCTCATAATAGCCAAATTTTGGAAGCACCTGTATGTCCATTAATAAATGAATGGATAAAGAAAATGTGATATTTACACACAATGGGGTACTACTGTGCTGTCAAGAAGGATAAATTTAAGTCATTTATAGGAAAATGGATGTTCCTTGAGATGACGACAGGTGAAATAAGTCAACCAAACAAGCATAAGTATTACATAATCTCTCTGAATGAGAAAACTAAGGTATAAAGAATTTCAAAACCAAAATAAAACACAACAGGAAACATGGAGATAGGTCTTTGGCAAGTGGGAAGGGAAATTAAGATATGTTAACTACTGTACATGTAAGTACTTCCTAAGATGAATGCAAACATTGTATACTGCAAACATGTACTAATAAAAATTTTAAATAAAAACAAAAGGACTCAGGACTGCATGCTGTACACGCATGTAAATGTTTATAGAAGTGCAATTCACAATAGCCAAGCTGTGGAAAAGGCCTACATGCCCAGCAACAAATTAATATTAATGAGTAAAAGAAATAAAGTATATCTATGAATTTCATTCACTCATAAAGAATAAAGAGATGATTCAAGTACAGTAATGGAACTAGAAACCCTCATGAGGAGTGAAATCAGTAGACTCAGTTAACTATTATGTTTTCTTTTATTTGAGAAAAAATACTTAACCTAGTGAGCAAATAATGAAAAGGAAGGAGAGATGGTAGGAACCGGAAAGTGGACAGGTGGAGCTGAGGAATGGGGTCGGGGGGAGGGGGGAAAGGCAGCCGGGGCAAGGGGCCAACTTTCCATCCTTGTTCAATATCAACACGCACTAATAAAATATTTAAAAAACCAATACCAAGAGCCTTAAAAGTAAGAAAGAAAGCACCTCTTTGCCCCTTGATCGGGAAATAAGAAGCAAACAAGCCGGCCCAGGTGGCGCCCCACAGTGACCAGGCCGCGCAGGCACCAGTGGGCAGGACCCCTGCCCCGTGCGACCTCGCTACAGATACGGAGGCAGGGCCGGGGAGGGCGAGGCGGGCGCAGCCCCCTCCTCAGGGGCGCTGCCTAGCGCTGCCTTCTGCTTCATCGTGCAGTCCTTCACGCATGGCCACTCCGAGCTGAAGGGAAGTACAGACTTTATTCCAGGCTCTTTCGTGCCAAGTCAGGGCTCCACTACTAATAAATAAGAAGCAAAGGACCACTGTGGGAATAAAACCAACAGTCTACAGTGCAACTGCTGTGCTCTTTCAGTTCCACGAACCTGAATAGCGGCCCAGAGGCTCTAAGAGGGACTCCACCCTTTCTAAGGTGGCTTTTCTTTCCATTTTTTCCTAGGGCTGAGGGGTTCCCGGGAAGCAACACTGCCACTGCTAACATGAGAAACAAGGTAACCCCGTCTCTTAGAGAGTCAGAAATTCTACATTCTTATTTCCAGCAATGCTGTCAACCTTAAAACCAGGTTTGGAATGCCTATTTAAAATACAGTGTTAAAGCTTGATGTTTATTTATGTAAATATCCTCTGAGGTAGAAAAATCTTCATCGTTGAGAGTAGGTTTTTTTTTCTCCAAATAGGTAACTCTCTTGAGACAAGACCGATTAAAAAAAAAAAAAAAAAAAAAAAAAAAAAAAAAAAAAAAAAAAAGTCCAGCAGGAAGGTACTCTGACAATGACTCCAAAGCACATTTCAGGAAATCTTTTCAGCACTGTCAGCACTGCAGTTGTTGAAATAACCTCGTCTGCTTACTGAGGCACCTTGAAAGGGAAACAGCTACAAACCAAAAGACCTACTGCTTTGCAAGGCACAAACATGTATTTTTTTTAAAAAATCAGTACAAATTAATGAACACATAGAGGGCCCATGCATTGATAAATTTGCCTTTATTCATTTGAAAGTAAAATATCCTCAAGGGTACTTGTATTTGTTTTTTTTTCTTTAAAAAAGAGCCTCAGTTTTTAGCAAAAGTGAATGATTTTTAAATCATAATCCAAAAGTTAATATTGTTCAAGAAATCATTTCTCATTATGGGACTATTCCTTAAGCACTTTTATAGCAAATGGTAAAAACCCAAGGGCACTCAGCCCCTGGGCTATTCACTTTGGTCCCTTCCCTAAGAACGGCAACCACCCCTGTGCAGTGCCACCTGCGCCTCTTCCACCCAGGACCTGCTCGATTGAGTCGCTTACATGTCAAATCTAGCACATATTTCATTCCACAGAACCAGGAACAATATCTCCAATCATGCAGCAGAGGCGAACTTCAGATCTGAGTGGGGCAGTTTTCACCGGACGTTTCAATAGGCAGCAGACATGGGCTATTAAATGGGGAAGTTCAGGAAAGCAAGGCTGCAAAAGGAATGCTCCAAGAGTCCACATTTCAGACCTGGCAGGGCTGAAGAGCTTTTGTTCAACAGCATAAAGGCAAAGGAAAGTCCTTCTAGTATTGAGAAGGGAAAATTCACTTTATCACCCTCGACGCACCTGAATACAAATTGCTTCTAGAGCAAAAACATTAGAAATGAGGGGGTTACTATTTGGCAAAGAAACCTTGAGAAAGATTTTGCACCCAAACTAAACTTCATTTGATCCTTTGCATAATCTGTATTTTGCATCCTATGTATTTGATTCTGCTTATATTGCTCTGTTTACTCCCCCTAGATAATCCCCAAAACAAAGACCTTTGATCTGACTTTGTACCTTTCTCATGGGTTCTCATCCACCTTGTAGGTGGAATATTTTTCTTTTTGTTTCATTTTGGTTTTGTTTTTATTGTAGTCACTATGGTGAATTCTAATATGATGGAAAGTTCTAACAACTTTGCTTGAAGCATAAGGAAAGTGCTTCCTACCGTTGCTTTGTATCTGCCACAGCGCTAAGGTAATCTCTTCGTCTCACTGCATAAAGTGTATGTAATAAGGAATATTTATCATTTTATAGCGGTTCATAATTTGCAAAGTGCTTTCTAAAACAACATTTCAGTTTACCCTCCCAAGAGCACTACCAGACTGACTTTATTTTGCTTATTTTACAGACAAAGAAATTGAGGTAAGAATGTTTAAGCATCTCACTTAAGATCTCATAACAGGGAGGTGGCTAACAGATTCAGTTATTCTAGGCCTAAATTCAACACTGTTTCTCCAGTGCCAAAGATTCAATGAAAAGTTACCAGAAATTCTTCATGGTGCTCATCAAGGAAAAAAAAATCAAGATTTATATTCAGTTTCTGTTAGCATGAAAAAGAATAAACTCAATAATTGTTATATTTCAGCAAGGATCAGCAGGGAGCAGAACCTAGAAATGGACTCCCACGTGTGGGGCACACGCACGTGAGCACACACACACACACAGAGCAAGGGGAAGCAGATAACTAACTCTCATAATACATGATTAACTCTGGGGAGCCTCAGAAAAAGATTCATGTCTGCACGTAAATATCTATGAGCAGTTTTTGGGAATTCATGGGGCCCCCTTCGCTCAGCTGTGGAGAGCTATAGTCACCACTCCTTTAGTGACCTCCTCTGACTTGTGCTTCCCCCTTTTCTTCTGATTTTCCATCGCAGTCTCCCTTGGTAGCTCATGCTTTCTACCAGGCCTCTGGATGTTGGGAGTGTGAGTTTGGGCCTTAAATTCTTCTCCACCTTTAATCATCCCCTGAATGATTTCATCAATGCTTGTAACTTTAATCATCAGCATAAACGAATGACTCCTAAATTTCCAGTAAATGTATTTCCAGCCCAGATCACTGTTGTGCATTCCAAAAGCTTAATCAATATCCACTTAGAGGTCTCACAGCCATAACAATCTGCATCTGATCAAAAGTCAACTCATGCATTGTCCCCGCATACTATTTAGTTTTTCATTTTTATCCTTAGTGGCTGGCATCAGTTTTCTTCCATCTTCACAGATCAGAAACTTGGATGTCATGCATAGAATAACTTCTCATTATGATCTGCGGTCTAATCCAGCAAGAAATCCTGCCAAACTTAGCCCTAACCTCTCTTTCACTATGGACATCACCTAGCCCAAGTAGATAAGATGATTTCCAGTCTACAGCAAGAACCTCTTAACTGATTTCCTTGTGTCCATTCCTGACCACTTCGCTGCATTCTGCATGTTACAAATAAAAACTTAAACACAGTGGATCAACCCAACCTCCTATAACACACTTGAGACATTTACTACTGTCCTAAGGATCTAATAAAAAATTATATCTAATATGGCAAATCTGCAAGTACAGTTCTTAGCCTCACTGCGTGCTTTCTAGTCACAATGGTGTCCATTCTGAATTTGCTGTATGTTTTCCATTTTTTCTGGCCCTTTGCACAGTTTGTTGACCTCTTCTGCCTGAATGCTCTCATCTCCCCCTACCTGCAACACTCCCTGACTAATACATACTCAACATTTAGCGCCCAGTTCAAATAAATGTTAATCTCCCTGAAAAACCTCACCTGAATATCCAGATTAAGTTAGCCCTTCAGCTCTTAACTCTGTATCTTATTCATTCTTAGCATTCATCACGTTTGGTGATTCTTTAATGATGTTTTTTTTCTCACAATTGAAAACCCCATGAGGGTAGAAACTATCTTCTATACATCAAGGTACAATCAACATACAGAAAGTGCACTCCTTTGTAGGTATAAATTGTACATCTGAGGAGCGTCCCAACCAAGATACAGAACATTTCCATCAACCCAAAGTCTCCAGAGTCAATCTCTATTATGAATCTATCGTGGTAGATAAGCTTTACCTGTTCTTGAACTTCATATAAATAGAATAATACAATACATATGCTTCCGTGGTCTGGCTTTTCTCATGTATCAGATGTCTGGAAATATCATTAGCATTTGCATGTATCAGTAGTTTGTTCTTTTTATTGTTGAATTCATCCTATAGATCTATCATGATTTGTTTATTGAATCTTCAGTTAATGTATATTTAACTTGATTCCAGTTTTTAGCACTTGTGACTAAACCAATGCTGGAAATACTGGGCACATCTTTTAATGTACATAATTTTTATATCTAATGAAAAAATGCTTTAAAATGAACTTTTCAGATCCCACAATAAGTGCACATTTAACTTTATAAGAAACTGTCACACCATTTCCAGTGTGTTCGTACTATTTTACACTGTCACCAGGAATGGATTAGTCCCTTTCGCCAATATTTGCGGTTGTCAATTATTTTGAGTTTAGTCATTTCGTGAAGCTGTATTTCATCATGGTTTTAAACTGCCTTTTCCTAATCACTAGTGATTTTAAGTAATGTGTGATGAGGTTGTTGGTCATTTCTATATCTTGCTTTGTTAAGTATCCAATCATGACTTTTATTTTTTTTTATTGGTTTGCTAGTTCTTTTTCTTATTAAGTTATGGATGTTCTTTATAAATTCCAGACATAATTCCTAGCTCAGACATATGCATTTACAAATGTTTTCTTCCAAATGTTAAGCTGGGCTTTTTTTCTAAAACTGGTAAGTAGACCATTTTAATTCTGATAATTTTTAATTTATCTCCTTTTTCTTTTATGATTAGTTTTTTACATGTACTAAGATATCTTTGTTTCAATGTCATAAATAAATTCACTGTGTTTTTCTGAAAGCTTTTTACCTTTACCTTCTTTGGTAAGATCTGCAATTCTTAAATTAAGTTTGTATGTGGTATAATGTGATTTATTACCATAAATTATCCATATTTTCCAGCACCATCTATGGAAATGATTTTTTCTATTAATTAAATGCTTTTATTAAAGATCAATTTACCCTACAGATGTAGAACTAGTTTTGGAATCTCCTTATAGTCAGTTAATATATTGGTTATTCTTCTAATACTACTATACTGTCTTGATAATTGTATTGTAAATACACTTGCTTTAGTTGCTTGCTTAAATTTTATAATAAATAACAGAATTAACAACTGTAAATTTCTAACTGTTCTTTCACTTTCAAGATTATTTTGGTTACTTATATTTTCAAGTTCAAATTTGAGTAGACACCTTTATTCAAAAGATCTGCTAAGATTTTTGACTGGAACTGAGTTAACTCTATAGTTCAAGTTATAGAAAACTGATATTTATTGATAATTAGTCTTTCAGTTCATGAATGTGATATTTCTAGTAAATATGCACTTTTAACATTTATGAGTTACTCTGTAATTCTTGTTGCAGCTATCCTGTACAGCTTCTGAATCTGTTTAATAGTTTATGTTTTAGAATGACACTGTAAAGTATATGGTTTTCAATGTCTTTTTCAAAATGTAGATTAGTAGCATTAAAAATACAATCAATTTTGCACATTGACTGTGTATCCTGAGAACCTGATAAAGTCATTTACTAATTCTACTAGTAATTTTGAAGATTTCTTAATGTTTTCTACACACACAGCTGTACCATCACAGAATAGAGTATTAATGCAATGGAAAGCAGAAACACTGAAACAATACCCCGGATTTGGAGGCAGACATATTTTACACTGACGGGCACTGATCGAGATCATTACCAAAACATGGGGCCCTGATCTCTGGTGGCCTAGGGCTTATGGGATAAGCAAGCAGAAATTACAGAGGTAGAATGGCTTGTCAATTAGGGATTGGTTCTTAAAATATGCATAATAGTGACCAGTTATGCATCACAGTGACCAGCCATTTCTCAAATACAAAATAACAAGAACTGTAACCAGAACTATAACCTGGGCAACTAACAAACTGAAGTACACCAGCTTGGGGGAGAGGGTCTTGTGCTACATTATTTGTTTAATCTCTGCTCATCATACTTTCTTGCTTTTCTAACTGGGCAAGGACCTCCAATACAATACTGAAAGGAAGTGGTGAAAGCAAATTCTTTGCTTTGTTATTGATGTAAGGAAAAAAGCATTCACTATCTCATCATTATGCGGAATGTTTTCTATAGGGTTTTTGTTGTTTTTATCTGGATTCTATTTTCTCATTAAATTCTATTTCCATGTTGCAGAGAGTTTTACCAAGGATAAGTGGTGACTTTTATCAAATAACTTTTCCCCATACATGTTGTAATATTAATTGAAATTTTACATTACGCATTACATTGTGAGAGCTTAACAGATACTTTTCACTTCACAGAAGATGGCAGAGTGGTGAACAACAGAGTAACAGCCTCTCCGAGATTTGGTGTCCAAATGCTGGACTATAGCATCATGAGGGAGAGAAGAAAGAGGGAAGTGGTCCCTGGGACCAAACAAGGATCTGAAGTAAGAATCCACACCCACAGGGAGAGCAAAGTGAGACCTCAGTGCAGAGGAAGGAGGCGGCAAGCAGTGCTTTCTCCCTGAGCCCCGACTCACTGTCTGGGAGGTGCAGCTCAAGCTTGCAAACACATGGTGACCACTGGAGACTCTAGAAGCCACCACAGAGAAATTAACCAGTGGAATGGAGCACTGGACACAGCAGGCTGCAGTGGCTGGTGAGCTATTTGGGTTCAGACATCCCCCAGGAGAGGTCATTTGGGTGGTAGCCATTTTGGAGAGGAGCCAGCGAACTCAGAGCAGCTGTGGGCTTCATTTAGGGGCTCCTACTATCAAGATCAGGAGGATCTGAGTTTAACTTGACAGAAACTCAAGGAGCTCAGTTCAAGCTAACAGGAGGCACATGCAGTGTTGGAAGCTGAACAACTTGAGTTCCAGCCTCACAGTAGGAAACCAGCCTGAACTTCAGTGGAACTAAAGGTACAGGTTTGCTAGGATTATCCACTGCCCCACTATAAATCTATTGCTGGCTCCTGGATCAGTCACATGGGTCTGGACTCTGTCTGCTTATTCTGTCTACCAGTGACAGCAGAGACATGCCCTGAAGTGAACATTTTATTTGTTTTTCTTTTCTCTTTCTTTCTTTCTTTTTATTTTTTATTTTTTGATTTTTCTTTAATTTTCTTTTTTCTTGATTGTTTATTCTTGTTTTTATATGAGTGTGAACATGGTTTCTAGTACTTTTGATATTGTTCTGTTCTGTTCTTTTTTTATTTCTTCCTTTTCTCTTTCATTCCATTGTCCTCCAAGCTTGCTTCTAAACTCTACCTCTTCATTTATTTCTCATTTTCCCCCCCTAAAACCATTAAAATTTTCTTCCCTGAGAATGAAATCACCATATTGAGGGCATGTATACTATATGCAATTTTCTGGTATGTTTTAGATTTTGTTATATAACCACAAATCTAATTTGTACAGTTATAGGTGGCAAATTAATAGTTACCATAGTTTGTCATTTTCCAGGTTGTGTTTGATCCCACTGTTATTGCTAATTGTACTATTTTAGTCAAAGTGACATCATTGTTTTAATCAGTTGTTCTTTCTTGTATGCCAGGACTAAAATTACCTGAGTAATTAGCCTACTATAGGCCAATTCCAAAGAACCAGGGTCTAGGCCAAATAAGCAGCAACTTCTCATTCTCAATAAATTGAACAGGTAGAACCTTGAAATACACTCAAAATCCCAAGTCAATGTTATGGTTGATATATTGTGTCAACTTGAGAAATTAAAAATTTAACTAAGAGACTCAGCAGGGAGCCAGTATCCTTACTTTGTAAATATCCTTGTCCTCTGCAAGAGGAAGGCACAGAGATTTTGTGAGTGCTACATCTGCCCTGGAGTGGGGAGGGTTGGCCTGTGTACCATATAAAGGAGGAAAAGAGGCTTGCTCTCACCCCTCTTGCTCTGGCTGCTTTTGCTGGCTGTTGCCGTGAAGTGTTGCCCCAGTGTCATGTTATCCTGCCTTGGAGCCAGCTGATTATGGACTGAAACCTCCATAAACTGCTTATTTATTTAACCTAAACTAACCTTTCCTTCCTTAATTTTGGGTGTTGGGTATTTTGTCTCTATAATGAGAGAAAAATAGCTGTGACAGTCGGTTACACCTAGACATCATCTCTGAAAAGTACTCATTTTCATGTGGTTTTAAATGCTGGAAATAAAACTACCTGCCATAGGCAATTTATAAGCATTATCCCAGGAATTAAACTAAAAAAATACAAGATGAAAAAACACTTAAGCAAGGTACAACCCTAGCCTTCTAGCTTACCAAAGGAAAACCCAGGGTACAATGACATGGAGCAGTTCAAAAGCCCCACATGAACTCTCTGAAATGGTAACAGTGGAAATAACAAACAAGATGAATGAGGCTCTAGAAAAAAATCAAATCAGGAATAATTTCCCAGATAATTACAGAGGTGTTGACCATAGTGAAAGACAAGGTTAGTGACTCCAGAGCAAACACAGACTAAAAAATAGTGAATCTTAGGAAATGATGAAAGCCCAATTTAGGACAGAAATGGAATCCATGAAACAGATTCAAACAGATATCCAGGAGATTAAAATTTTTGTTGAGAGTACATTCAGTAGAATGAGCCAATGTGAGGAAAGAATATCAGATATACAAGACAAGATTACAGTTAAAAATTATGAAAATAAAGATTTCTTTAAAATAGCAAGGAATCATGAAAAATCAATCTAACAGCTGCTAGATGATGCAGCTGGTGAGAGTCAGTGGAAAAGCAGGAGATCGTGCAAATGACATTTAAAAACACCTGCTAACAGTAATAATGGGAGAAAACTTGCCATGTGTGGAAAAAGAATTTGACACACAGGTAAGTGAGGCAAATAGAATTCCAACTAGCCATGATAAAAAAAATCTGTGCCAAGATACATAATAGTCAAGATTCCAAAAAGTCAACACAAGAACAGAATATTAAAAGCTATTAGAAAAAAATCACCTATACAGAAAAGCCCATTAGAATCACAGTAGACTTCCCAACACATACCCTCAAATAAAGGAAAGTTTGAAGTGAAGTACTTCAAGCTCTAAAAGAAAATAACTTCCAGCCCAGGTTGATGTATCTTGGCATAAATATCTTTCAAAATGGATGGAGAATTAAGACACTCCCATGAGAAAAATAACCTGAAGAAGTTTATGACTACCAAACCAGCACTTCAGAATGCCTGAAGGACATTCTAGAAAGAGACATGGGGGTTACAACTGCACAAACCCAGCAGAATGAACCCAACAGACATGACAAGTGATTATACAGGGGAGAAAAAAGAAAACAGGAGGAAAATAATGTGACAAGGATAAGTCCATATATATCAACTATAACCAATAAGGTAAGTGGTCTCAGTTAACCAATCAAAAGAAACAGACTGGGGCAGAATGGATCAAGAAGAAATATCCAACAATATGCTGCATACGAGAAAGATATTTAATTCAAATAGAAATTCATAGACTCACAGTCAAAGCATAGAAAAAAATACTCCATGAATCAGGAACCCAGAAAAAAGTGTGGATAGCTATTCTATTTGCAAGTAAAGTGGGTTTCAAGCCAAGCCTAGTCAAAAGATATAAGGTTACTACATCTTTGTTGAGGGAACAATCCAAGAGGAAGAGATAGCAATCATAAATATGCATGCACACAAATACCAGTGTGCCCAACTATAAAAAATTACCAAACATGAAAAATAAAATAAGCACTAATGCAATTGTAATGAGAGACATCAAAACCGCACTGTCACAAACAGACAGACCAACTACTTAAAAAATCAACAATGAAATATTGAAACTAAGTCAAACTTTTGAACAAATGCACTTCATAGATGTCAACAGATTTTTAACCCCACAACATCAAAATATTTATTCTTCTCAGATACATTTAGGATATTTTCCAAAACAGACCACATATTAGCTCATGCTTAAGTAAATGCAAAAGAATTAAAATTACCCCATGCATATTATCAGACCACAGTGCAATGAAACTGGAAATCAGTGGCAAAACCACAAGAATTTCATAATTACATGGAAATTCCCTCAGAAAAACTCAGTGAGCTCAAATAAACAACATAATATTGAACCTCAAGCTTCTAGATAAAGAGCAGCACGTCAAACTGAAAGCTCATATAAGAAAGGAAATCTGAACAGAAATTAATGCAATGGACACTAAGAAAACAATACAAAGCATCAATGAATTGAATAGTTGATTCTTTGAAAGACTAAATAAAACTCACAAACGCTTACCCAACCTTATTTAAAAAAGGAGGGGGACTCAAATACAAGCAATTAGGATAAAATCACCACAGATCCTGCAGAAAGTCTGATCAATAATACCTAGGCTGAGAACCTGTATTCTAATAAGACGGAAAACATGGAAGTAATGGACAGATTCCTAGATACATATGAATTACCAAAGCTGAATCAAGAAGATATAAAAATTCTAAATCAACTAATGTTTAGTCAGTGAAATTGAAGTTCCATGAAGGTGCAGAAGTCTGTCATTTCTTTCTGATTCACTCATGCTGCTTTCTTAGCAGGATTTTTGGTAAGGAGAAAATTTTCAGGCTGAGCAATTTGGTTTTTGTGTTCCTGATTTTCTTTCGAGTTCCAACCCCTTTTCTCAGGTTTGAGTGGTCTCTTCCCATCCTTGCAAAGTCTTTCTAGATGTCAGGCTGCTTTGTCTGGAAAGGGTGAAAATAAAAACATATCATTAGTTTCAGACATAAATAAAAATGGAAAAAAGATGATTCTGATGCCCAGAGCTAATAAAATATGATATTTATGGCACATAGGATAAAATAATAGGTAGTAGTTCAGCAATAAAATATCTTTGATGATGCTTTAAACAAGGGTATCATGGTCATTGAAAAGCTAAGCGATGCTTGGTGACAATATCTGTGACCTAGCAGGATTTCTGGATCAGAACAAGGTAGAGGCAGAGTTAAAAGTCTATGTCCTGAAAAACACGGCAGTTACTCTTCAAATCCAGCATCCTTGGTGATGGAGAACACCAAGGAAGGATTAGGGGGGATTCATCTGTCTGCCCGGAGGCTCAAAGCTCTCCACTCTGCCCACAGAATAAGGCTGTGCTGTCTCCAGGTGGATCACAGTTCTTTGTTTTATGTCTTAAGCCCCAGCTCATCTGTGTCTATGCTGTTCTCTCGGAAATGTGAAAACTTTGCTGACCCAAAGTTTGAGACGGGGCTAAGTTTGCAAGTGGAGACCGAGAGACCGTGCTGTGTGGAGAGAAAATCTGTGAATCCTGCGAACCGAGCCAGGGCTGGCGTCTTACTTTGCACACTGAGAGGGGGTGAGCCTCAGGGAAGAGGTGCACACGGTTACACGCCTTATTCTGAAACTGGAGCACATATGGACTAAAACAACAAAAGAAATTCACTCCTTCCGTTACATATTATGCCATAGTATTTTATTAAGTTAAAAATAAGTATGTCTCTAAAATATTTGCTAGCAAGAAAAGGCAGAAAACGTAGACACTATTGGCACTGTTGAAACACTCGTTTATCTCCTGCGCACAGCCTGGGCTGCAGGTCCTGACTTTCAGAAGGCGCAGCATGAGCGACTGAGCCAGCAAGGGGTCAAACAGCCAACCTCAGCTCTGTTCTCTACCGGTGCCAATGACATTACTCTACTCCTAAAATGCTGATATCGATAGCATGTATTGGCATTGATATTTCTATGCTGGCATTGGCATCATTTTGTTGGCACCAAGCCTGTTGGCCCAGCTCTTTTACAATCATTACTGCGTTGGAAGGATTTATTCAATGCCTGTGTCAGTGTTTCTCTGCTGGACCTGCTTCTAAAGATAAGACAATGCGATAAATACTGGCAGCAGTCAAAGACCCAAATACTGAAATAAGCTTTCAGTCAGTATATATGTATATGCCTATTTCAAAGAGATGATTGAATGAGAAAGCATGAAGTTTTAAAATGGGCCTAGAAAATTAGTCTTGAAGTAGGGAGAGATCAGAAGCTCTAAGAAAGCGCATAAAGCACGTGATGATTTCTAAGCAGTTTTCAGTTGTGAAGATCTAAAGATCCCAGTTAGCAAAAATGTACCCAAGTGGTGTAAAAGGGAAACTAGAACCCACAGAGAGGACGCGACAGAGCTCCTTGCTCTTTCCTCCGGCGCACACTGAGGCGCGCGCAGCTAACCGCAGTGTGCTATGTGACAGGAACCTGTGTGTGCGGGGGACAGCGATGAAGGCTGACGCTTTGTTTTAGAATGAGTCAGAAACAACAATTTGTAGACAGTTCATATGGCCAAACGACGGCCACATGAGTTGCTGTTTTAAAAGCAATAGGAAGGAGTTGCGCCCAAAGTTGTGTACAACTTTGTGGTCAGTAGACTACGGATCCTAGGAATGGTAAAGAATCGGCATAACGAAATGAATGGGTCAGTCCTCCTGGATACCGCTATTGAAGTCCTTCCCACATGCCAAGTCTGCCGTCTCTCATTCCAAGGCCAACAAACGTCCATTTCAGCTCTGGCCCTGAGTGCAAAGATCTGACACAAAGTCCTGACAAACACTTCCGGCATTGCCCAACGCGTTAGAAAGATAGACCGCACCCTTCATCATGTGGCCTCGCCCTGCCTTCCTAGGGCCACTTCCTTCTAGGAACTCACTCAGCCGCCTCCGCTAGGCAGCAGATAACCAGGTTTCTGTTATTCGGGACCGTTGAGCAACATGCTGTAGACTTCTGTACATATGTGCCCAATGCCAGATCTTCCTTTTGCCTTTCCTCTCCTAGGGAAGTAGCACTTCATTTCTATTGCTAGACAGTAAAAAATAAAATTGATCCATGTTTTATCCTTATTACCACAGGACCTGGCACAGAACAAAAGAACCTCACAGTAAGATAGCGGCGCTTTCTCCTGAGTGTTTAACTCAGGTAAGCTTTGTAATTTTTCCTCCTTAGGTGAGATTCCAGATTCATCTGGAAATTAAACTAATTTAGATGTTGCCCCAAAAGCACTGACATTCAGCTTGTAACTGATGCAACTAGATACAGATATTATTTTGTCGCCTTATATACCCAGTCACAATAACATTACATAACATTATATATTCTATTCGTAGTCTGTGTATCCAAGAGAACTGAGAACCCAATTTATTAGAAGCCCCGGTCCCCTTTTGGCCTATGCTTCAGTGTACAAGGGGGAGCTTGAAACACAGTTATAATATGGCAGAGGAAGAAAGGCAACAAAAGAATGTGTAGTTGATGATGAAGTGCTTCTGAATTTACACAGGGAAATATGGACAGTTTAAATGTCTTCACTATTTGCTCCTTTTCAAACTGTGAGCAATTTCAAACACCCCATGCTGCTCCAAGATTAATTGAGTTCTGCATGCTTTTAGCTTGCTTTGAGTACCAAGGAGAAAGGATTTCCACAGAACCTGCGTTTGCAGTGCAAAAAGAATCTCTCATTAATGTATGATTAATAGCCATTTGTGGAGAGATTAATTAGTCATTTTGACAATAAACGGAGCCTATGTATAGTTTTTGCTGGACTCAAGTTTCACATGCAGAAGAAAAGAGAAAACAGTCTTACTTTTACTTGCCTTTTCCCTGCACCATGGAAAAATGGAAAAATCCAAAGGCGTTTGCATATTCTGGTCTTGTCTGATTTCATCTGGTTTGTCTTTAAGAACAACCGCCCTGAAATGGGAGCTCTCCAATGTGATTGATGACTTCTCTTTCTATCTGCAAGTTGGAAATTCAGAAAAGGATTTTTTTTTTCCCTCTAGGTCTTACTGCTTATTGGTACAAGAGTTATTTCCACTTTGCCGCAGAATTGATTTGCAACACTGGTGTATGAGTTTGTATATTTTTCTCACTGGCCCGTCACAAAGCATAAGTCAGCAAGTCTTCTGCAGTATGATGGATTATGTAGCCAGGAGCCTCCTAGTAATGTTTCCATTAAAAGGATGAGCACATTGTCATTAACTTTTGGGGACTGGAATCATCCAGATTCTGCACCGTGACATTTTTCAAACTGTATTATTTAGTAGCACTGATTTTCCCTGTGCCCAACACATCCATGGACTGAGGGAAGATCTGTGCTTCCTTGACTGACCACACTATAAAATAAATACATTAGGAAAACATGAAAGGATCCATAGCATGAGTTCTAAGTTTGCATCCTGCTTCTTTCCAAACAAAACCATTCTGAATTCAAAGAGGAAAAGAAAAAAGACAGAGTAGAAAAACACCTGCTTTCCTAGACTACTTCAAAGAAGCAGTCATGTCACAATATAGAAGCATCTTAAGAACTTCACTAATAAAACTTAAAACACTAGAATAAAAGTCAAACCTGAAGCTCATGATTTCTTGTCTATTGTTAAAACCGCTTGTACTTGGTTACACAGGAATCCTCATCTCAGCCTCTCCTGGTCTCTTTCCTCTCCGCCATTGCCATATAATTTGGTGTAGTGTATGTGTGTGAGGAAGCTATTCTACATGAAGGCCTTTTCAGAGTAAGTTAGAGTAAAATTAAATAAACAAAATAACATAATTAAATAAGTATAAAAAGGTCATGTTTCTGGGCAAGGTATCATAATGGCTTAAAAACAACTGACTTTCAGTATGACAGAGCTGGGTTTGCATCTCGACTTTACGCTGCTATTTGCATCTCATGAACAAGTAAGAATCTGGGTAAGCGTCAGTTTTGTTTATAATAGACAAACTAGTACCTGCCTCCCAGGTGCTGTGAGTGTTGTAAGATTAAGATGAGGTGTTTATAAAATGTGTAAATAGTGACCCAGAACATCTCTAATGCTCCCTAAATAGGTGACAGTGAGCTCTGTGTGCATGTCAAAGCAACACTGTTAGTATCAGTATTTTGCATCCTTTAGAGACACATCATGCTTATCTAGAGCAGCCTCTCACACAGCCATAGTGAGACAGTTAAACACAAGGGCCCAAGAGCTCTGGGACTGACTTAAAGACTCCCTCAAAGAGATGGACCGCCCCTGAGTGACCGAGGCCTGGGCGGACATGAGATGAAGGAGCTCCTATTCAGGGCACTGTGCTACATAGACCCAACTTGGGTTAGCACGCTCCTGGGAGCAGTCAGCCTGGGAACTGTATCTTGGAGTATCTACCTGGGCATTTATTAGCTTTCCCGTGTCAATAGCACTTTGCATTGCAAGTTGTCCTCATAGACATGGCTACATTTTCCAAACCAGGTGATGCAGGTGGGGAATGAGAGGCCTCAGGTGTGGGGTGCGTGAGGAGCTCAGTCAATAACTCCTCCTCGTTTTGAAATGGTCTGACCCGCAGTGTCTCTTAGTCTACTCTGTGGCATCTTTGTTTGTAATGGAACATAAAATGTTAGTGCAGTTTATGCCTGATGAAATTTTAGATTTGGTGCAATATGCTGAGTGGTGAGCCTGAGTCAAGAGCAGATGCTGCCACAGAATCCTCAGGCGTCCTGTGAGGTGGCCTCCAGAGTGGGCTCATGACCTGGGTTCCACCCCACCACGGCTCAGGGAAACCTGTGTCCCATCAGTGCAAGTCACTTGCCGCATAGTCAATACTTAACGGTAAAAACAGTTACCAAATTTGGTGGCAGAATATGCCTCAATTTAATAAAAATGTCATTGAGAAGAGTGTTAGAAGGAGTAACAATTTTTTTTAAAGCTGAATAATAAACTCTGCATAAACTCCCCAGGAATGTGTGTTATTAAGAGTATAATAGTCCTATCTTATGAGATGAGTGAACTTAGTAAGAATTAATAGACTTCTTCAATGCCACTTGACAACTTCCATTACCAAATTCACCATAAAACTGAACTATATATCTCCAAGAAAATCCAATCAATACCGTACCCAAGGCATACTGTTATTTTATGCAACTTCAGGCCAGCAATAAATATCCTTTGATTTTTTTGATATGCTCTAAGTGTTTGATTTCAAGTGAAATATTGCAAGTTAAGGAACTAGTTGACAGTCTTCATTTTATCCTAAAATTTCTGAAGCTTTTGATTTCAGTCATGCTAGGATTTTAAGTTTAAGAAATTGCTACCTAAATACTTGCTTTTTTTTCAACTAATACAAATGATATAATATTAAGATAACATAGCTTATTTCTAAATGAATAAGAAAATTAGCTGTATTTTTCTTGTAAATGATTCTTGCTTTAATATAAGGAAGAATTTTGTAATACTAAAGATTTTATAATACAAATTTTATAATAATGAAAAAATTATTAAGGAAGGTGTTGAATTATCTGGTCTCTCAAAAAGAATTTATCTTTTATATCTATTGCTTAGGATTTATCTACCTATTATGCAGAGGGAAAAATGTGATTCTAAATCTCCAGCTAAATCATTACTGTGCTTTAATTCAATGATTGATATTCATTTATCAGAATCTCTGAAAAGTAGGACTTTCAAAAGGCAAAGAATAAAACTTGCCTACTCTGAATTATGTAATTTAATTCAAAATTGGGAAGATCAAATGAATTCCAAATTTATAATGTATCATACTCCTTCTAAATATACATTCAGAAGAAATGCAATCCACTAACTAGTATAGTAGTGCATCACTATATGAGCGGCATCTACTGTGTAATATGTTAAATAGGGAGGAAATAAGGATATTTCTCTCAGACTTCAAAAGAATGATAGTACACAGTAAGCCAGTTCCAGCCTCATATTTTAAAAAGAAACTTTCCTGAGTAATAGAAGTAACAGGATGAAAGGAGGGAAATTATACTCAAGCAGTAAGTATCAGGATTGTGCGATTTTCTGAACCAGGTCCATACTCAGGGAAATGAGAATTGCAATTTGAATAACTTGAGTTCTGATAATTATTGTATAGGTAATAATTAATATATTCACTGGAAGCGTTTATATTTAAAATCACTACCGTGTCATTTCCAAAATTTGCTAAGCTATTTCTACATAGTTTTGGGGTGAGTGTATGTGTGTGTGTGTGTGTCTGTGTGTGTGTGTAACTACATTAACCAAGTGCAGATAACGAAACTTTATCCACTCAAAGCCCACTTGATTTCTCACCAGGCTATTGACAGTGAGTGATAAATGATGGAATCCAATTCAATTATGGCTTCACGATGTCGTTTTTATGTTAATGCTCTTCTCTTGGTTCAATTACAATCTTTCATGTAATTGTATCCAAATTAGTTTTATCCTTTTTAGATTCATGTCCCTCTTTGAAATTATAATAGAAACTAAGGACACATTTCTTTCAGAAAATATTCATAAGCTCACGTGGACTAAATCCCCGCGGTCTGTGGCCTCCATGGGCTTTTGGCTTCAACACAACGGAAGAGACAGTAGAGATGAGGGTGGTGGTAGGTGGTTGGCACACGTACCTACAGCAGAAGTGCATCTCATTTTTGCCAGGTGATAGCATAAGGTCATTGTTCTTCCTTTGCTTTAAAAGAAATATAGGTATTAAAAAATTTATTTAAAACCTCCTGATGAACTGAAAACTAATTTCTTTAAAAACTTAGAGTAAAACAAATACTCTTAGGAGCTCAGTGTGGACGGTCAGTTTTCAGGCGTATTGCAGCTCCTGCCAGGGTTGCCTGCTTATGACACCTCAGTAAAGCAATGCAACCGCTGCAATCGTTCCAGAGGAGCGACTCCCCTCTCTGCTTAGAGGAGGAGGAACAGACAGCGGCAGACATATGATTTGGTCTGCATGGTTCCATTCATATGAATTGTAGAACATGAGGAAATAACCTGTAGTAATAGAAATCAGTGGTCATGCGGGGAGTTCGGATTTATGTCAAGGGGCACAAGAGTCATGTGTGATGTATAGGAATTCCCCTATCAGGATTGAATTTGCCCATAACTTCCAATACACTGTTCCAGGTAGGAAGCCCTCGGGGCAAACTCCTACATTATCCTACCTTTGGAGAGTCATCCCTTCTGTTTCTGGTCAGGAACATTATTGTTCCAGCCCGTCATCTGCAAACCTGGAACTTAGTGTGCCCACGTGTTTCTCTCTGCCCTTTCAGCACTCACTGAACGGAGCATGCCCATAAATGTGTCTGCCATCTTTTCTTTTGATCTGTGTCCTTAACTGAGCATGCTAGCAATGCACAGCTTAAAACTAAGCTGCTCAGGATGTGTGGCACCTGAAGAGCTTTTTTATGTGAATATGTATGTCCAGGCTTTCTGAATGAAATCCCCACGTGTCCCTGGTGTGGAAGAGCATCTCGCTTTCACAGAAGACTCCCATCATCTCCTTACTTGCTTCAGGTAAGAAAGCTTTCTCCGTTCTTCACCTTCTGGTTCTGTTCATTGGCTGCTCACTCACAAGAAGGGAAATCCCCTGTGTTGGGTTACCCTATCCTCAGTATCTTTCAAGTCCCCAGGGTCACACGCAATACATATTTATATTTAAGGGCTGCTACTCCCAGAACTGTGCTAGACGTTAGAGACAGAATGGCAAAAAACACATTGGCTGTCTTGTAGACAACCACAGTCTAGAAGGGTCAGAGATGTACAAGAAATTCATTATATGATGGTTGATTTCTTGATGGTGGCCATTCTTTCTAGAGTGATGGAAACTCAGCATTGTTTTAATTTGTATCTCTCGAAGGACCAGTGATGTTGAATATTTTTCATATATTTATTTATTATTTGTATTTATTCAGCTTAGAAGCACATGTTCATCTCAATATCCCTTTTTTATTGTGTCTTTGAATTTGGGGGATTTGACTTTTTTTAATTCTTTATATGTTCTAGATGGAAGTCCTTTGTCTGAAGGACAGTTGGCTAAACTTTTTTTCCCATTCTGTGGGTTGTCTTTTCACTCTGTTGGTGATTTCTTTTGATGTGCAAAAGCTTTTTAACAAGATGAAAGTCCAGTTTTGATTCTTTGAAGTATTTCCATGTAGTTTGGGTTTTGTTCATGAAGTCTCTGCCTATACCTATGTCTTCAAGATTTTTACCTACTTTCTCTTCCAGTAGATTTAGTGCTTCTGTTTTAAAATTTAGATCCTTGATTCATTTTGACTTTAGTGTACTGCAAGGTGATAGACATGGCCTAGTTTTAGTCATCAGCATATGGAAAAGCAGTTTTTCTAGCACCATTTATTACAGAGGCTATCTTTCTACCAGTGAACATGTTTGGCCCCTGTCTTAGTTACTTTTCGTTCGTTGCCGAGACAAAATACCTGACGCCCAAAATTAGGGAAGGAAAGGTTTATTCTTACAGTTTCTCGGGAGTTTCAGTCCATAAAGTGGGCTCCAAGGAAGCATGGGATGACAGGGCTACAGTTCATGGCGGCTGCAAGCTGCAAGCTGCAATCCCCGCTGGCGAGAGAGAGGGCGGAAGCCCGGAAGCAAGCAAGAGGAAGACCCGCCTTCCCTTATACTGTATCTCAGCTCCACCCCTGGGCGGGTGTAGCAGTCACGTCATTAATCCTGGTGCTAGACAACAAACTGATCACAAGCATCAGACTCAGCCCCATCAAAACTATGAGGACTTGGGGGTACATAGCATATCCTATACAGCCCCTTTGTCAAAGATAAGGTGCTGAGTGTGTTTGTAGTTGTGTCTGCCTCTTCTAATCTGTTCCACTGATCCTCATATCTGTTTTCTTTTGTTTTATTGCCAGTATCATGCTAATTTTATCACAGTAACTTTGTAGTATTATTTCACGTCAGGCATTGTGATATCTCCTGCCTTGCCTCTGTTGTCCAGAACTGCTTTTTCTATTCTAGGTCTCTTCTGGTTCCAAATGAATTTTAGAAATATTTTCTCCAGTTCTGTGAGGTATGCTAAAGGTATTTTGATTGGAAATGCATTAAATCTGTATAACAATTTTGGGAATATGGCCATTTTCACTATGTTGGTTCTTTCTATACATGAGTAAGGGATATCTTTCCATTTTCTGATATCCTTTTTAGTCTTTTTAAGTGTACTATAATTTTCAATATATAGATCTTTTATTTCTTTTGTTAGGTTGATTCCTAAGTATTTTTTTTCTTCTTTTTTTTTTTTTTGGATACTATTTTGAAGGGTGTGGCTTCCCTAATTTCTCACTCAGTGAGTTTTTTGTTTGTGTACAGGAAGGCTATTGATTTTTAAGTCTTGACTTTGTATCCAGCTACTCTACTGAATTTGGTTATTAAATCTAGGAGTCTTTTCGTGGTGTTTCTGTGGTCTGCTGTTAGAGTATCATGTTGTCTGTGATTAATGATAATTTCACTTCTTCCTTTCGTATCCTTATTCTTTCTATTTCTCTCTTTTGTCTAATTGCTCTGGCTAATGTTTCCAGACCTACATTGAACAGGAATTGTGATAGTGGACATCCTTTCCTTGTTCCTGATTTTAAAATGAAAGCTTTCAATTTTTATCTATTTAGTATGATGTTGACTGTTGATTTGGCATAGATTTTATCAGATCAAGGTAAAGATCATCTATTCTGATTTTCTATAAGGTTTTTATCACAAATGAGTGTTGGGTTTGGTCAAAAGCTTTTTCTGCACTATTGAGATGGTCACATGATTTTTGTCTTTGGCTTTCTTGATGTAGTGTATTACATTTAATGATTTGTGTATGTTGAACCACCCCTGCATTCCTTGGATGAATCTCACTTGGTCATAATGTATAATCTTTTGATGATTTGTTGCATTCTGCTTGCTAGTATTTTATTAGGGATTTTTGCATCTATGTTGATTAGAGAGACTGGCCTACAGTTCTCTTTTTTGGTTTGGTCTTTCTCTGGTTTTGATATCAGGGTAATATTTGCCTACAGGAATGAGTTAGGGAGGCATTCTTCCCTTTCAATTTAATTAAAGAGTTTGAGGAGTATTGGCATTAAATCTTCTCTAAATTTCTTGCAGAAATCAGCCATGAAGCTGGGTGTGGTGGCGCACGCCTTTAATCCCAGCACTTGGGAGGCTGAGGTAGGAGGAGCTTTGTGAGTTTGAGGCCGGCTTGGGCTACAACGTGAGCGTAAGGCTGGCCTGAGCTACATGGTGCAACCCTGCCTCAAAAAACCAGGGCTGGGAGTTTGGTTCAGCAGCTTAAGTGCCTGTCCTGGCAGGTGGGAGGTTGTGAGTTCGATTCCTGGTGCCGGAAAAAAAAAAAAAAGGAATTCAGCCATGAAACCATCAGGACCTGGAATTTTTTTTTGTAAATTTTTTATTACATTTTCAATATCATTTACTGATATTGGGTATTCAGAATATTTATAACTTCTTGATTTGGCTGTGGTAATTCATACATATCTAGGAATCTATCCATTTCTTCTGTGTTTTTTATCCTATGATAGTAAAGATTTCTGAAGTAGGTATTAATGAGCTTCTGAATTTCCACAGGATCTGTGGTGATTTCACCCTTTCATTTATCAATGCATGAATTTGAGTATTTTCATTCATTTTCTGATAAGGTTGGCTAAAGGTTTATCAATTTTATCTATTCTGTCAAAGAACCAACTCTTCAACTCATTAATTCTTTCTACTGTTTTCTTAGTCTCCATTGCATTGATTTCTGCTGTGATCTTTATAATTTCTTCCCTTGTATGGGTTTTGAGCTTGTCTTGTTTATTTGTGCTCATTCTGTTTCCCTGATGTGAGAATTCACCACTGTAAATTACCCTCTTAGGATTATTTTCATTAGGATTATTTTCATTGCATCCCCTAAGTTCTGGTATATTTTATCTGCATTCTCATTTAGTCATGGATATTGTTTAATTTCTTACTTAATTTCATCTATGACCCATTGGTTGTTTAGGAGGGTGTTACTTAATTTTCATGTGTTATGGAGTTATTGCAGTTTCCTTTGCCATTAATTTCCAATTTCATTGCACAATGGTCAGATAATATGCACGGGATAATTTCAACTCCCTTGCATTTACTTAAGCATATTCTGTGGGATAGTGTATGTTCTGTTTTAAAGAACATCCCAAATGCAGCTGAGAAGAATGTGTATTCTGATTACAATGTGTGAAACACCTACTAAGTCCATTTATTCACAAGTTTGGTTCAGTTCTGATATTTCTTTGCTGATTTTTGTCTAGCTGATCTATCTCTTTGTGACAATGGGATATTAAGATCTTCTGTTACAACTATGCTATTGCTTATTTTGTCTTTATGTCTATTAATAATTGTCTTATATAGTTGGGTGCTCCTGTATTTGGTGCATACATATTTATTATTGTTATCTTTTCCTATTATTTTCCCCTAACAAGTATGTAGTGACCTTCTTTATCACTTTTGATCATTCTTGGTTTGAAGTATACATTGTCTGAAAACAGAATAGCTACTCCTGATTTTTTCTGGGTTCCTATCACGTGGAAAATTGTTTTCCATTCTTTGACTTTCAGTCTATGAATTTCTTTTTGAGTTAAATGTACTTCTTATATACAGTGTACTGTTGGTTCTTGCTTCTTGATCCATTCTGCCAGTGTGTTTCTTTTGATTGACAAATTGAGACCATTTTCATTGATGATTATAACTGATACGTATTGGTTTATCTTTGTAATGATATTTTCATACTGTTGGTTCCCTGCTTTTCCCCTCTGTTTAATCGCTTGCCCTGTCTGGCGGTTTCTTTCAATTGTTGTTCTTGGAATTGTGGTCATTTTTATCTCTCTCTAGAATATCTTTCAGCATCTTTTGTAGGGTTGGTTTGGTGGTCATGAATTTCTTCAGTTGTTCTTTGTCATGGCAGCATCTTATTTCTCCATTAATTTTAAAAAATAGTTTTTCAGGGTACATCAATCTGGGGTTGGAAGTCGTTTTTTTTTTTTAGGACTTGAAATATTTCACTCTAAGTGCTTCGTGACTTGAGAGTTTGTGTTGAGAAAACTGCTGTGATTCTGACAGGATTTCCTTTAAAGTTGATCTGTTTCTTTTCTCTACAGCTTTTAATATTCTGTTCTTGTGCTGAATTTCTGGAATCTTGATTATTATATGTCTTGGTGTAGTTTTATTTTAGTCATGGCTGTTTGGAGTTCTGTATCCTTCATTTATTTGTATGTCAAATTCTTTATCCAAGCTTGAGAAGTTTTCTGCCATTATTTCTGTGAAGAATTTTATTTTTTATGACATTTGTGCTGTCTCCAGCTTTCTCACTGGCCCAGTCAATCATACATTATTCTTCTTTCCTTCGTTTTGTAGCTGTTGAATTGATTTTTCATGGTCACTTGCTATTTTTAAGATATCTTTCTTTTCATAATCACTAGCTGCAATACTGTCTTCAAGATCTGATATTCTATCTTCTCCTTTGTTCAATCTGTTGCATATATTTTCAATGGAAGTTTTAATCTCTTCAATTTCTGTTCGGATCTATCACATGGATTCCATTTGTTTCCTATGTTGGATATTTTTTGTTTCCACTTTTTTCTAAGCTCATCTGTTGTTTTGCCTGTGTCTTCTCTAATATCTTTGATTTTAAACTTCATTTCTTTTTTTACCTGAGAGGTTATTTTCTCTACAGCTTTTTCCACTTTTTTTACTTCTTTTGCTATTGTTTCAGAAAGTTCCAAAGTTTGACTTCCAGTTTCACCTATCTCATTGAGTTCTGGGCTTGTCCTGGGTGCACTAGGGGTCTGAAATTGCACCTTGCTTCTGTGTCTTGTCATTTTCTTTTTTTTATTTTATTTTGATTTGTTTTCTATGTTGATGTTTGCTGATTTCTTATGACAGACAGCTTTATCACTAGTATCGAGGCTTCCCAAGGAGACATCTGTTCTTCAGGGATGTCCTCTAGATGTAGGTGGTTCTTTATAACTATCCCAACAACCACCTTCTCAATTTGTAAAGGACGCAAAGTTACTATCTGGCTCAGCACTCAATCCTCTGGTACCTGGCTGTGGTGATGACTATGACCTCATACGATCACAGTGCTGTCATAGATCGGAGAAAAACTGATTATAACATGTATGACATCCTGTCTAAAGTAGTACAGTTAGTAATAACAATAGTTTCAAGCACAACTTAACTACTGACAAACTATGGTAACCATTAATCTGCTACCACAGACCACAGGAGCAACCTCTAGTTATATAGGAAAATCAAACATATACCATGTACTTGTATACAATGATTTTCCCTTTATTGGGGTGAGTTTACCCTTCTGTGGCAGACAGGGGCATTAAGATGGATCAGGGACAGGATAAAGTGACGGATGAGGTTGAATACAGTAGAGTCAAGACTGGAGGTCAAAGGATGATCACCTGGGTTTTGGGAAACTGGAGGACATGGGGTGGGGGGGAGAATGAAATAAAATGTGAGGTAGTAATCAGAAAGGGGAGAGACAAAGTTTACTCACTTGAAAGTTTAAATTCAAGATGTAGTTGAGGAAAGAGAGAAAGAGAATCAATAGAAGAGAATAAAAAAGAAGATAAGAAACCTAAACAGTGAAATAAAGAAGGAAGAGAAGGAGAATGGAAAAGAAAAGAAAGGGAAAAAAGAGATCAGAGAAAGAGTAGAAGAAAAAAAAAATCCCCAAAACAAGCATAACCACAAAATATAAAGCAAAATAAGATGACACCCAACCAGACAGGAAAGGGATAGTCAACAGGGCAAAGGAGAATAAAAGTAGTAAAATATCTCTGATGTTTACAGTCCTGTGGTAGCGTCCATGTTAGATTCCAGCAATATGCGGGGTACGGAGCTGATCTTGGCCTCTGGATGTGGGGCTGGGACCGGTCTCCTGTCAGCGCAGTTCTCCAGAGCCCAACTGCTGTCTCCTCGCTGCTGCTTGGACACATCCATGTTTCTGACCTTGCTGATAACCCCACCCTCCAGAGCTGCGTGTGTGGCTGTGCACCTGGCCTGGCTGTTCTGGGTCTACTGTTGGCGGCAATCCTCAGGGGGGCCTTCCACACCCAGCACCACACTGATTCAGTTTGGCTGCGTATTACAAGTTGACCATTAGTTAATCCACCACATCTTCCAAAAGCCCCACCGGTGAGCCCACGGAGCTCTGTGGAGACATCTGGACGTAAACTGTAACAAAAGATGACGTTGGGAATCCACATATGACTCCGTATGTGCCACTCTTTCCCGCCAGGTGGACGGGCTGAGCCCTATCACGGCCCAGCCCCCTTAGAAGGTTGCACACTTGCTTGAGTAAAACGTGCACCGGCAATTTGAATCCACACGGCTTGATGCAAGTCTGCTTTCTAGTTGGACTAAAGAAGCAGCAAACTGTATCTGCAGATAAAACAGGATTAATGGAAGAAAAAAATAGAAACGTTTATTTCCAGTTTGAGCATTTTGAGAGAATGCAGTGGGGTAAGACTCACTGACACCGACACTCTTGGAGAGAGAAGAAAGGGATATGCTGAGCTTGTCCACACGGGAGACGTCTGAAGCAAACCTCAAGGACTAGTCTCTTATGCAGGGAGACGCAGGAACCTGAACTCCTCTACTCTGACTGATTACTTCTGCAAGAACTTGCTCATTTTATTTAGGAATCTCTCTAACTGGGAATGGAGTCTCTTACATCCGTCAAGTACTAGCACTATATAAATGGAATAGCATTATAAAACCGAGACAGATATATGCACCCCTGCACATTAATGAGGGGCTAACATTTTGCTGTGGCTCAGGCTTGGTAATGAGCTTCTCCCCTCTGCCAAGTGCACAGTGGCACAGTGTGGGTAAGGTATGTGCAAAATCACACCTCAGAATACACATAGCCCATTAACCAAACAAAACCCTGAGGAGCAGGAGAGAGAAATCCTGACTCCGTCGCTTGCTCCTCCATGCAGGACTTGGCCCCTCATGGGCCCTGATGGAGGCCTGGCCCATGCGTCGGGGCTGGCGATGACTGTCAGGGAGACCACACCATTCCTCAATTCCCTGACAAAAGTCATCCAAAGTCAACCAAATTCAGAGTCTGTTTGACGCACCTAATCTGTGCCGTAATAAAGCCCGTGTCCACGTAACAGAGAAGCAGAGTCACAGAATAATAGGAAAAAGAGATCACTGCCAAAGTTGAGACCACTCTTGAGTCCCGTCGCCACCTGAAAACCTAGGGATGCTTCCCTTCCTCCCCGGCCAGGTCTTGCTTTTCTGCTGCCTTTTCAAAGCTGGGAGTCTCCTCCAGGTATTCACCCCCCAGCAAGCGGAGAAGGCACCTCAGCAAGCCCAGGGCTTCCTGCTGCTGCCGGCAAAATCCCATCTGGTTGGCACTGAGGCTTAAGCCCACAGCTAACATCGTGCTATTAGAGGAAAGTAGCAGCCTCACTAAAACGTGCTGGAAATTTATATAAAAGGGCCTAGCTCTAGCAGAAAAAAATGCATAATGGTATAAACCTAACCTTTTTCCTCACCTGTTTGCTTTCAATTTTATTCTAAGTAGAACGGTAGTTGAAAGAAAATCATAATAGTTAAATATTAATAAAACTATATTTCATATATCATAAAATATATCTATATGATTATGCAAATTATATAATATAAAACATAAGTGTTATTCTGCAAATTAATTATAGGAATAATAAAAAGGCATTTAATAGACGTTTGATTTCATTTTCTGTGGACTGTCCACATCATTGGCCCATTTTTCTATTGTGTTTTTGTTTTTTATTACTTTTAGAA